>CAIGRB010073088.1:0-11391 GCA_903798255.1 Fraxinus quadrangulata | reverse complement strand
TCTATAATTTTAATATCTTTTGATATATTTGGACTATATTTTCGTGCATCTAGGATTTTTAGAGGTTTTATATAAATACCTCTTTATTTCATTGTATTGAAAAAACTTTTAGACAAATTATTAATTGAGAGGCTTTATTTTTCCTTGTTCTTCAATTGAACAACTATCGAACTTATCAAGATCTAAATCTTGTGGCATTCAAAACATCAGATCGTGGGTTCTTCATTGTGTAAAAAAGGGATTCAGCACATCTTTGTTATAGTTGGATTTTTTGGTTCACTTCGTTGGGTTCAAATCCAAAACTGGGTTTAATTGGCATTTTGGGTTCCGCATCAATCTAGTTGTGGGTTTCGTAGTCACCGTTGCTACAGGGTTCGCATCAGAGTAGCTCTAGTGAGGAAGTGGTGAAAAACCCAGTTAGAGTGCCTTTCCCTAAAGCTCTTAAGCCTACACCGAAGTATGCCGGTCAACATAATGAAATCTTAGAATGCCTCAAGCAAGTAAAAATCAATGTGCCTCTCTTGCATGTGATTTCTTAGGTTCTTACATATACTAAAGTTCTTAAGCATTTGTGCACTGTGAAGAGAAAACACCATGTCAAGAAAACTTCTTTCTTGACTGAGCAAGTGGGTGTGGTGATTGAGTAAAGGATCCTACCAAAGTATAAGGACTCTGATTGTCCTACTGTGTTTTGTGTCATTGGGAACCGTGAGTTTGCACAAGCTCTTTTTGATTTAGGGGCAAGTGTAAATCTTATGCTTTATGCAATTTACTTGTTGTTAGGTTTAAGTGAGATAAAACTGACTTCTGTGGTCTTACAATTAGCTGATAGGTCCACTAGGGGGTAGTTGAGGATATATTGGTTCAAAATGACAAATTTTACTATCCTGTGGACTTTTTGATTTTAGATGTAAAGGTTGATATAAATGTTGATCCTAAATTCTCTATTATTCTTGGTAGACCTTTTCTTGCTAGGACTAATGCTCTTATAAATTGCAGGAATGGTCTAATGAAGCTTCCTTTTGGAAACATGACTTTAGAAACTAATATTTTTCATATCACAAAGTAGCCACATGAGGATGATGAGTGTCATCAAACATTTATGATTGACCTTACTCAAGAGCAAACACCAACTTCGACCATTTGAACTCTTTTCTCTTAAATTCTGAAATTCCAACTAGTTTTGATGATGAGGAGTATACTAACATTTGAATTGTGTTTGCAAAAATGCAGGATTATGGAGCATCAACATGGCAGCCCAAGTTTAAAGAGTTTTCAGAAAGGACTAGATGACAGAAGTCATCAAGTATTGAGAGTCCTAAACCAGAGTTGAAACCACTACCTCCAAGACTAAAACATGAATTTCTTTGACCAGGTGATACATTTCCTGTAATTATTTCTTCAAACTTGAATGCATGGCAATGTAAGCCACTTTGAATATTCCGAATGAGCATCGATCTACATTGGTTGGACTACAACTGACATAAAAAGGTATTAGCCCTTTAATTTGCTAACATAGGATTCAACTAGAAGAAAGAACTAATCCTAGGAGAGACCTACAACGTAGGCTAAACCCTACAATAAAAGATGTAGTGAAAAATGAGGTGCTTAAATTGTTAGATACATGTATCATTTACCCTATCGCGGATAGTAAATGGGTTAGTCCTACACAGGTAGTTCATAAAAAGTCAAGAACCACGATAGTGAAAAATGAATTAGGTGAAATGGTGACTGGTTGACACACATGCATAGATTATAGGAAACTAAATGCTGCCACCTATAAGGATCACTTTTCCCTTCCCTTCCAAGATCAAATTTTGGAGCGTGTGGCTGGCCGTCATTTTTACTGTTTTCTTGATGGCTACTTTGGTTACTATCAAATTGAAATTGCATTAGAGGACTAGGAAAAGACCACATTTACTTGCCCCTTTGGCACTTATGCATTTCGTAGGATGCCATTGGGACTTTGTAATGCTCCTACCACATTCCAAAGATGCATGACTAGTATATTTAGTGACATGGTAGAGAATTGTATGGAAGTGTTCATGGATGACTTGACTATATTTGAAACTTCTTTTGATACATGCCTGTTAAATTTAAAGAGGGTTTTGACACAATGTGACGAAAAAGGGTTAGTTTTAAATTGGGAAAAGTATCATTTCATGGTACCTTCTAGAATTGTCATAGGGCATGTGATTTCTTCTAGGGAGATAGAGGTTGACAAGTCTAAAATTAAACTAATCTCTAAATTACTTGTACCTAAGACAATAAAAGATGTTAGATCATTTTTAGGCCATGCAGGTTTTTATAGAAGGTTTATAGAAAAAATTTCATCTATCACTAGATCATTGTGTAACCTTCTAAATAAAGCTGTCGTTTTTGAATGGACTGCCGAATGTCAAGATGTATTTAAAACACTGATTTACAAATTCACTTCAGCACCTATCATGCAACCACCTGATTGGACACTACCTTTTGAAATCATGTGTGATGCTAGTGATTACACAGTAGGTGCGGTTCTTGGGAAACACAGAGAAGGTAAGTCTTTTGTGATTTACTATGCTAGTAGAACTCTTAACAGTGTTCAAATGAACTATTTCACTATTGAAAAAGAGTTACTACTTATAGTCTTCGCTCTTGATAAGTTTAGATCTTATTTGATTGGCTCTCCCACTACAATCTTCACAGATCATGCAGCCCTCAAGTACTTTCTTGCAAAGAAGGATGCAAAGGCGCGATTAATATGATGGATCTTACTTTTGCAGAAATTTGACATCACCATTAAAGACAATAAGGGAGTGGAGAATGTGGTGGCCGACCATCTATCAAGGCTAACTTTCGAGGACAACACAATCACATTGCCAATTAAAGATGAATTTGTTTTCTGTCTCTTCTCTACCATGGTTTGCTCGTATTGTGAACTATTTGACTGAATGTGAGATTCTTAAAAAGTGGAGCGCACAAGACAAGAAGAAGTTCTTGGTTGAGGTACGTAATTTTTATTGGGATGATCTATGTCTATTTAAATACTGCACCGACCAAATTTTAAGATGTTGTGTTCCTGATGAGGAGATACCTAGTGTTCTAAATTTTTGTCAAATCCAAGCATGTAGAGGCCACTTTTCTATAAAAAAGACTAGTGCAAAAATTTTAAAATGTGGTTTCTACTAGCCTACTTTATTTAAGGACACTAACGATTACTGTAGATCTTGCGAAAGATGCCAAAAATTAGGTACTTTGTCCTAGCATAATATGATGCCCATAAATCCCATTTTGGTAATTGAAATATTTGACTGTTGGGAAATTAATTTTATAGGACCTTTTCTACCCTCTTTTGGTTATTTGTACATTATTGTGGCAGTTGATTACGTGTCTAAATGGGTAACATCATTAGCTTGTAGGGCTAATGACAATAAACGGTTGTTAAATTTCTGAAAGAATGTTTTGTCTCGGTTTGACACACCACGTGTTATTATTAGTGATAGAGGGGCACATACTTTTACAACTGTTTAATTGAAGCACTTATGAAAAAGTATGGGGTTATTCATAAAATTTCTACTGTTTATCATCCTCAGATTAGTGGACATGTAGAATTAGTTAATAGGGAAATTAAACAAATCTTGGAGAAAACGGTGAACGCTAATTGTAAAGATTTGTCTTCAAAACTTAATGATGCACTTTGGGTTTACCGTACGACTTTTAAGACTTTCCTAGGTATGTCACTATATTGCCTTATTTTTGGAAAGCCTTGCCATTTACCTATAGAGCTTGAACAGCAAGCCTATTGGGTAATTACACATTTTAATTTTGATCTAAAAGAGGGAGGTAAGCTTAGAAAATTCCAATTGAATGAGTTGGAAGAATTAAGGAATGATGCTTATGAAAGTTCTAGAATCTAAAAGGTGAAAATGAAAGCTTTTCATGATAAAAATAATCTTAGAAAAACATTTGAACCAAATAAAAAAGTATACTTGTATTATTCTAGACTTCACAAGCACCTAGGAAAATTTCGATCTAGGTGGACTGACCATTTTGTGGTGAAACAATTTTTTAAAAATGGGGCCTTGAAATCGAGGATCCTAATGATGGTGGGATATTTAAACTGAATGGGTAGCTTCTTAAGATCGTTTTGTTGACCTATGATTTAATATAACTCCACTTGTTTTGATTATAACAAACAATACACTTATATTTCTAACAAGTCTCGTTTCTTGAGTTTTTCATGAACAAATATTCTTAAACACTCAAATGCTCAAATCGTCATTCGTTGGGAAACAACAATCAAAGAGATTAAAAGAGATCAAGAACCTTGAATATTAGAGTTTTAGAAGTTGCTTCCATTTATGTGTAAATGTATAACTCATCGAATTTTAGCAAGTTCATAAAGCTAAAAATTATTTTCATAATTCATCACTTGTATAAAAATGTTTTTGACTCATAATATGAAATAGATTTTGGAAAAACAAATATTTTGATATAGAAAACTAATTTCCAAAATATATATACTTCGGTTGACTGAAGTATAAACAGTCGACCGAAATTGGCTGCATACAGTATTTGCAAGTTTCTTAACCGAATTTTACAATGCACCGGATTGAACACTTTGATCGACCGATCTGCTCAACCAAAGTGTCAGCTGAAACTCCTACGGTTTGAATTTTACAACGACTATATTCACATTTCGATCGACTGAAATTGCTCAACCGAAAGTGACTGATTTTCAATCTTTTGATCTATAAATAGCCATCTATTTTACATTCAATTCCAACAATCTACAATAGCAATTAAGAGAGTTTAATGAAAATCATTAAGTTTACTTGAATATACATTATATTTCATTTATTACAAAGAATCTCTTGATTGATTAAAACTAGTTTCATCTATTTCATCAATGATTCTACCTTACAAGAAAACTTTTCAATTTCATCTACTTTCAATTCTTGGTAAAAGTTTTATTTGCCAACACTTATATTGAAGTGTAAATCTCTCTTTATACTTAACTTATATTATTTGTTAAGAGGGATCATAGGTTGAAAACTTTGATATAAACATACAAACTATTTCATTATCCATCATTTATCAAAGTTTACTACATAAACACTTGAGCTTTACTATTTGCTATCTATTGAAGTGTTATCCTAACTCTCTAAATACTTGATTTGATTATATCATTTGTTAAGAGAGTTATTTCAATTGTAAAATTATCATTTATACTTTGGTGGTTTCGAGAGTCACGTGAAAACTCAATTGTTGTTAAAGATAGGTGCTCCTTGTTGTAAGTCACCTAAGGACAAGTGTTCCTTATTGTAAGTTACTTAAGGATAAGTGCTTCTTGTTGTAAATCACTTAAGGATTGGTACTCATTGTTTATAAATTACAATTATAGTGTAATTGGTCTTGCTCGTGACGGAGAGATTGGTAACGGGGACGTAGAACACATTATGTATCGAACCCCATTAAATTCTCTTATTATATTTACATTCGTGCACTTTACTTTAAATTGTCATTTATATTATGCTATATCTATACTTGAATTAAGTTATTTAATTTGCATACTTACTTCTCGTATTATACCTTACATTTATATCTCGTGAATTAAATAAGTTTGAGACTAATTATCGAAAAAGTTTCAAAAACCAATTCACCCCCCTCTTAGTTAGTTATTCTTGGGTTATCACATTTTTGGACAATAGGTGCCTGCAGTTGAAGAAATTTCTCTTGCAGACCCTGTTTACCATCCTCGACATTCCTCAGGTTAACTATCATTCCGACCATATGTTGATTTACTCCAATATTCAAGTGATACTCTTCCTCTCTCTTTGGTAGACATGTTTAGACATTGAGGACAATGTCCGATTTGGTTGGGGGGAGAGTAGCATAGTTTGTTGTGAGTTGCATAAGTCATCGTGGATTTTTTTTTAAAAAAAGAAGCCTAAGTGTATTTTGGAGGCGTTGGAAAGTCGGGTTGCATTGGAGAGCAAAAATCGGATTTGTATTGAGAATTAACCAAAAATGAGTTTTCGAAGAGTTAAGCATGTTTTAAAATTTTCCCACAAAAATTGAGGCCTCAAGGATCTCGAATGGTCAAACGTGAAAAATGGTTGAAACTGGAAAACATTGGCCCTGAATTATAACTCTATGCGACATCAACACTTCCTTCTATGCAATTGCATAGAGGTAAAGTGAAGGCCCAAAAACCGGTTTTAAAACAAAATAAACCCCACACTACCCACACAACTCACGCACCTATTTCCTCACCTGCAAGCACACGAACGCAACCAATGTTTGATTTCACCCCTCATTCACGGATTCTTACCTCACCATTTCACTCATGGCACATACACATATCGAGTGTTCAACTTCGATTCTTGCATTCTCCAACATCTACGAATCTCTCAAGGTATGTTAACTTCTTTTTGCTCCCTTTTATGCAAGATCTAATTGTGCTTTGGGAATGAGATTAGATAATTGAAAAGGAGTATGGGAATTAGGTAGTGATGGAGCGTTGGATTATGAGTTGAATTGAAAAAAAAAAGGCTTGAATAACACTAATGTTTTGGAACTTTTATGAAAGAATTCAAGTGCATTCAAAGTGTTCGATAAAATGTCTGGAGAAAATTGATGTTGAATTAGGGTTCTATTCGAACATGACATGATTGCTGTGTTTTGGCCTATTTTTGTGTTAAATTTCATTGATAAATTCACTTGGAAACACCAACGCCCAAATTTGCACACATTGCCACGACATGAGTAGGTGAAAGTCACTTCACGTAACTTATTTCTTCCCTCCATTTTCTAACTCAAACAAAGTCCATTTGACCTCAAATTTGAACATGTATTAGACTATTGTACATTCTTTCATATGCATGGAGATTGATGGGGAAAATTTCAATTTTTCTCGACTGTCTCTAGGGGCGAACTTGCTTGATCGAACATAATTCTAAATGTAAAATTTTCTTTGTTAGAGTGGATATCAGGTTTATGCTTTACATTTTGAATCTTTATGACAATACCCATGTTTCATTACACATTTTGTTAAGCATGGCATCGTTACATTACATCATGCTTTGTTTGGTATACTACTTGATATATTTGCTTGTGACATAAATTTAGGAGTTTTTATGCTCATGTTCCATTTATTATCTCCAAGTACTACGATATTCATTTATGCATCAAAGTGAACTTACATGTTTAATTCTTATTGTGGTTGCATAATGCCTCCTAAGCGTACCTCCAAAGTAAAGGAAAAAGTGGCTTCTACTTCGGGTACTATACGAACAAGAAGACATGAAGGAGGAATACTGAGATTCTTGGATCAAGAGACCACCACACGATACTCAGATGTTATTAGCCACTGTGTACTGCTTCAAGAATGGCCAGTCAGACTAGAAGACTTTCTCGGATTTGAGATCGTGACTTTGGTACAAAACTGTGGTTGGGATAAAGTGGTTGAAAGACCTCACCTGGTATATAAAGGTCTGGTTCGCAAAATTTATGTGAACTTCAACAGTGAGATAGACACTCCGAGATCCGAGCATCTATATCAGATGTGGGTAAGGGACAAATGGATCATGTTTACACCCGAAGTAATACATGATTACTACCAATTATCAAGGGATAACATAGTTCCCATTCCTAGAGACTTCCCATAGAATATAGTCGGGGAAGTATTGCTTGGGCATGAGAATGCATGGCCGTTACAGACTCCAATATGACATTAGATCAAGTTTATATCGTCCATAGACATTCTATGGCTATTTATTACTATAACATCGAGCCAACTTCACATAGGAGGGCATTCAACGATCCGACGGCCGGTTTCATCTATCACTTGGTTAGAGGGTAGAAGATCGACTGACCACATTTATTTATGACCAGATTTATTCCTAGGGGTGTTTGGGGAGATCGACATCGTTCGCTGATTTTTCCAAGTTTGATTAGTGGGATATGCAAGAGTGTGGACATTACTATCCCATCCGGAGAGCCTCTCGACAGACCTAGCCCTTTCATAAAACTCTCTACCTTGGAGGCTCAGGATTGAGCTAGGGATAAACACAGAGAAAAGTAAGAGATGGAGCGATTGATACAACAACATGTTGTACATGGGCAAGGCGCTGAGGGTACTGAGATGTCTGAGGCACCACCACCACCACCACTGGACGTTGATACGCAGTTGTCGAGATAAATGTTTGCCACTATGACCAGTTGCTGAGACAAATGTTTGCCACTATGACCAATTATAGTCGAGATACCGAGAGTCTTCAGCAAGCTATGGGTACTATAGGCATGGATATCTAGACTATGAGGAATGATATGTTGAGCACTAGGAACTTTGCTTCCACTACCACTAGAGAGTTACTAGCTGCGAGACGGGAGGTTGAGGTCTAGAATGGACGGCTAAATAACTATGTGGGCAGATTCAATGGGATTCAGTTAAGGGCTAACTAAACTTGGGACCACTTAGATAACATCGTGGATGAAGTGCGGGAACAGTCTCTACACATTCAGAGCATAGAGGCTGAGCTCACACTGCAGTTCGAGATGATGCAATAGATACTGCACGACTCCTTCAACCATAAGCTAATGGCGCATCTGGCTCCAATTTCCATCCACCACCTATATACTGATGAAATGAGTACTCTGAGCCCCATTTTCTTTACCTTATTGTGCATTTGTCCTATTTTTTACGTGCTTTTCAATTTTGCATTTTGTGATTATCTAAACATTGGGGACAATGTTTCAAATAAGTTTGGGGGTGGGCGTTCATCATTTTACTGCAATTTGTTTGTGTGATTGTGTGCGCTAAAAAAATTTGCAGTTATTATTCATTTATTTTCAATGTTTTTATTATTTGTTTTCTAGCATTAGATTATAGCTTTAGTTTTGTGTACTTGTGTGGGTTTGATAACTATGCCGGCTATGATGTGACTATTGGAATACGTATCAACTGTGAATAATGATAATAGTGTAGTATTAGATTAGTCAAAACCTATTTATCTGAAACTTGACATTTTCTATGTACGTTACTCATATTTCGTATATTGAGTTAGTGATGTGCTTCAGTATTTAGAAAATAGTTGAACATAGTAAGTAAAATCGAATAACCTCTATAGTATTGATTTATAATCCAACTATATGATTGTTTGGAGATGATTGAGTTGTTACAGTGGAACATTGAGATGAGTAGGGATTCCGTGTATGAAAATTTTCTTGTGTAGATTATCTAAAACCAATGAGACGGAGATGAAAGTTTTAAGTTAGATGTTAGTTTTAGAAACTGAATGTCTAAAAGAAAAGGAGCATTGCACTAATCTCTAAGTAAATAAAATCATCTTTTCGGGCCTGTATAACTCGGGTGATTAAGATTGTAAGGATGGTTTAAAACCTGGTGCCCTATGGTCATCTGACTTGGGAGTCATTCACTACATGGGTTATATAGAAAGCAAATGAGAAGATGCTTGAAAAAAAATATGAATAATGAAAAGAAAAATACACAAATACATCGACCCCTAGACATTTGGTTGAAGCAATAAAAAATATAGGAGAATCTCGACTTGTTAAAGTGTGAACTTGTAATAGTGAGATCTATCCGAGCTAAAAGAGGGTAATGAATAGAATTAAATAAGTTCAACATAGGATGCATCCTGGAAAAATTGAGTGAAAAGCATAAATTTGGGAGGTGTGTGTCTCTCGAGTGAAATAAGGATATATTTGACGACTATGGGTCAAGTGTTGAGTAAATCATGATCTTAATATGCTGACATAAGTTTTCAAACACACGTCGATTTATGCATGCAATAGGTGGAGATTGATTTAACTTTTGCACTATTGTAATTGTTCATTTGTTTAATTACTGAATTCTAATCCTAAGACACGAAAGGTTGACAAACCATGTTTCATGTAGAGTTAAGTTATAGTTTTGTTTGAGGACAAACAATAGTTCAAACTTGGGGGAGTTTGATAAGTGTGTTATTACACACTTATTTTAATGTCAAAACATGAAAAATTATTGATTAACATGTTGAAATATAGCTTAATTATATGTAATTCACATTTTGCATGACAACGTGATGAATGTAGCGAAAATAAGGAGAAACAAGTGGAAAAAAGACCAAATGGAAGGAAATGAAAGTTCAGTGACCAAATTGATAACCCAAGATTAACTAACCAATAGGGAGGTGGATTGATTTTTGAAATTTTTTCGATAATTAGTCTCAAACTTATTTAATATACAAGACATAAATGTAAAATGTAATAATAGAAGTAAATATACAAATTCAATAACTTAATTCAAGTATGGATACAGTACAATATAAATAGCAATTTAAAGTAAAGTGCAATAATGTAAAGATAGCAAGTGAGTTTAATGGGGTTCGATACATAATGTATTCTACGTCCNACAATGAGCACATATCCTTAATAACAATCGAGTTTTCACAAGACTCTTGAAACCATCAAAATATAAATGATAATTTTACAATTTGAAAAAACTCTCTTAACAAATGATATAATCAAGTTAAGTATTAGAGAGTTAAAATAACACTTCAATAGATATCAAATAGTAAAGCTCAAGTGTTAATGCTGTAAACTTTGATAAATAATGAATGATGGATAATGAAATAAGTTGTATCTTTGTATCAAAGTTTTCAACCAATGATCTCTCTTAACAAATAATACAATTTAAGTGTGAAGAGAGATTTACACTTCAATATAAATGTTGACAACGGAAATTCTATCAAGAATAAATAATAGATGATATTGAGAGGTTTTCTTGCAAAATAGAATTTTTGATGAAATAGATGAAACTAGTTTTATCAATCAAGAGATTCCTTTTTAATAAATGAAATAGAATATATAATCAAGTACGCTCAATTATTTTCAATAAATATACTCTCTTAATTGCTCTTGTAAGTAGTCTGAATTGAATGCAAAAGATATGGCTATTTATAGATCAAAAAATTAAAAATCAGGAAGTTTTGGCTGATTAATTTTGGTCGACCAAAGTGTGAATATTGTCGTTGTAAAATTCAAACTGTTGGGGTTTCAACTGCCACTTCAGTTGGGCAGATCGGTCGACCAGTTTATACTTCGGTCGACCGAAGTGTTCAAACCAGTAAGATTGCAAATCTGGTAAGCAGTGTAAAAATCGGTAAGATACCTGCAAATACGGTAAGCAGCCGATTTCGATTGATTAGTGTATACTTCAGTCGACCGAAGTATACAAATTTTGGAAATTAGTTTTTATATCAAAACATTCATTTTTCTAAAATCATTTTTATATCAAAAACATTTTTATGCAAGTGTTGAATTATGAAAAATAGTTTGAGCTTTAAGCACTTACTAAAAATAGATAAGATTAAAACCTTTACATGTAAATTGAAATTTCGATAA
>CAIGRB010073082.1:8901-29989 GCA_903798255.1 Fraxinus quadrangulata | reverse complement strand
TTAACACAAATGGATGCGCATTTTGACATTTAAGCATACATATGCAATCAACGAAATGGATTGACTGCATTATTACACGCATACCCTATATACGAAGCGTTTCGAAAAACTCTCAAGCATATGCACACATTTTAGTATAGTGATAAATAGATTTATTATATACCTCCCTCCCTTCAGTATATCTAAGTTTAATGTGGTGATTTTAGATTTATTGTCTCGAACTTATTATACCCTAATACAGTTTTAATACATCGGGGCAGTATATTTTCTTTACAAAATAAAGTACTTCACTACAACAAAAATGACCTTTTGCAACACATAAAAGGCAACATTCGGTGATTAAGTGTTGCTAAAGGTATCTATCGCAACTTTCTAGTAAGTGAATGTTGCAATTGGTTAATATAATTGAGATTTGGCAACATTTTTAAAATGAATGTTGCTAATGTCACCTTTTCCAACGTTTATTGAGTGTTGTCAAAAGTTTTATTTATTGCAACGTTTGGCAGGTGTTGCTGAAAAATCATTCTATAGCAATGTTTACAGACCGTTGCTAATACTTAGATTATATATCTTCCGCAACGTTTGTTTAATGTTGCAAAATGTTTATATTTTTGCAACGTCTATTAAACATTGCAAAAAGGTAAACTTATTGCAACGTTTAATAAACGTTGTTAATATGATTGTGTAGACCAACTTTTCGCAACATTTTGTTAAGTGTTGTTAATATACACTTTTCGCTACCAAATGTTGCTAATAAGGTTAAATAGGCTAACCTTTTGCAATGTTTATAAAACGTTGTAAAAAATGATTGTATACAATTTTTTGGCCCTAATACAGTTTTAATACTTCGAGACATTATATTTTCTTTACAAAATAAAGTACAGCTTCAATGTGTAATATATTATTATCAACAAATGTGTTGAAGTCTTCCCATTTACTAAGAAAATGTGATATGCTGCAATGTCAAAAATGTATTGAAAGAAGCACAATAGAAAATCGTGCTCCTAACAACAAATCATAATACATATTCTTAGTAAATAAATCTGTTAAATGCCGATGAAGAGCAATTAATGAAAAACACCGGGCATTATATCATAATTTGCTATAATTCTTCGAAATGAAAAAGTTCCACTTATGGAAACCATGTTAAGAAATACAAAAAAAATAACAGAACATGTTAATTAGTACTTCAAAAATTAGAGGTTGGCTCTAACCCATATTTATCTGGACGAGCAAGCAGCTTTCGTATCTATAAACTTTGTCTAAGTCGCCCACTAATCCCATAAACTAGAGCTTCTATAGATTAAGCCCCCATTTGACAAAGCTTTTGAGGTTATTAGTGAAATTTGGGTCTAAAAGGTGAATAAAAATTGTGATTTCAATAAGATGTGTTATTTTAAATGAAGTTTGACGAGCTTAAAATATGAAAAAAAAAAATGATTTTCCAAACCAGAGCTAAGTAATGTCCCATTCTTGTGAGATTTGGATTTTCTTGAATTTTTGTTAGGCATTCTAGAACTCAGAATTTAAGTGGTTTAGCCATTTGCATCCATGAGAGCTCAAGAAAAAGTCCTTACTGCACTTGCGTGAGTTAAATAGTAAAGTCCAATTAACCAATTAGACAACAGACCACATTTAGAGAACAAAAATATTAGACACCAGACCACATTGAGAGAACAAAAATACTTACGGTAGAAACACAAAAAATACAACTAAAGTATAAATGAGAAAAATAAGGAAAAATTAATGAAACAAAAACTATAGACAAACTATAGAAGGATTTCACTATAACAAAATATGTAACTTCTCTATAAGAAGAGTACAATAACAATAAACTCTTATAATAGGAGAAGACGTACTCTTTTAAACAAAGGAAAGACTACATGCATTTAGGAGAAACCTTTCTTTTTTCTGTCTTTCAAACTCTCTCTCTCTCTCTCTCTCTCTCTCTCTCTCTGTTTTTCTCACAAGAATGGGATACCTCAAGTAGATGGTCCTATGACCTATATAGTAGTAAAACTCAGTATGAACATCAAATGGCTGCATTGTGTGAACACCAAAAAAGTGGCTTTACCGCTATATTTTTCCCACTTAAAATCATTTTTACAATAACTTTTTTATCATTTTTACATTTACCATTTCCATGCCACTTATGTTTCCGTTACACCATATGAACTTCGTTGACCTATGGTTGATCTTGTGTTTTGATTATAACAAAGAAATTGTTTTATCTCTAACAATTAAATTCAAGTCTTCATAGCTATTGTGGCCAAATTAATCAATTGAAGACAAAAGGATTGCTAACAAAAGACTCACAACTTACGATCAAAGAAAATCGAGAGGGAAGTCGAGCAATCACGTTAAATCAATCGAAGCATTCATGACGAATCAAGCATTCTCTAAAAATATTAGACTTGGATGTTTGAATCCATATGTAAAGGTAAAATATTATAATTCTTAGCAATGAATCACTAAAAACTCGTAAGTTAAATTTTTATGCACGAGATAATTTTTTTATAAAAACACTCGTATCAAAATTATTTTCAATATGACAAAAATCTTCACTTGATTTTTAAATCTTTTACCAGTGACAATCATTTTGAAGTGATTGTGTTTCTCAAAAGCCTATACTTGTTAAAATAATCAAGAAAAGAAAATTCTGGAGACTTTTTGTCCTAGCAAACGTCAGGTGAAGCGACAGATGTGCGATGGTCCAACGGTCTAATTTTTAACCGATCTAATTTTTACGCACAACGGCTAGTTCAGTCGTCCGATTTAATGGCGGATGTTCGGTTGGGTCGTTCACTTTACATTCAATACAACACTTTTAAGAGCATTTATCTTAGATATTCTTGAGCAAAGTTACATTGATTCACCTTTATCAAATAATATATTTTGAAAAAAATTTGACTGAATTAACTTTTGAAAATTATTTTACTCATCAAAGTTTTTCTCACCTAAGACTTGAGCTTCATTCATTGTTATGTATTAAAGTGTTATCATATTTCTCTCTTAGTACTTAATTTGATCATATCATTTATTAAGAGAGAAGTTTCAATTGTAAAATCACTCTTCTATTAAATTTGTGGGTCATGTTGAGGTCTCATAAAGCTCAACGTTGTATAAGGATGTGTGCTCCTTGTTTGTAAGTCACCGAAATCATTGTAAAGAGTTGGATTGCACCATAAGTCAATCAATATAGTGAAAAAACCTTACTTTTGCGAAAGAGCTTGGTAACGGACGACGTATATCATTGCTTTGGATCGAACCTTCATAATTATATCATTTGTATCATCCCCTCTCTCTCTCTCTCTCTCTCTCTCTCTCTCCCTCTCTCTTACTTATTGTATTTACTATTTGACTTAATATATTTAGTCTGTACTTCCTTCTATTTATATTAATTTTATGAAAAAGTTTTAAATAACCAATTCACCCCCTCTTAGTTAGCCATTCTTGGGCCTTCAATTGGTATCAGAGTAATGTGCTCATTTTATAACAAGATTCTACAATCTTGAGCATTGGCTAACTACAATCTTCAAAATCTTGAGGGGCATTCTAATAATTGCCCTCCCTTCTTTGATGGCACATATTTTAATTATTGGAATGCTAGGATGATGATATACATTCAATCAATAGATTATAATATTTGGAAAGTTATTGAATAGGGTCTTTATGTGCCTTCGAAGACTAGTAAAATTAATGGCCAACTAGATAAAACTGTTCCAAAATGTAAAGAGGAATATGTTGAATATGATAAAAGAAAATTATCCTTTGATGCTAAAGTTAAAAATCTACTTTATTGTGCCTTAGATAAAAATGAGTTTAATCGTATTAGCATGTGTGATTTCGCATATGATATTTGGCATGCATTGGAAGTTACTCATGTTGGTTCTAGTAAAGTAAATAAAACTAAATTTAATCTCTTGGTTAAATAATTTGAAAAATTCTTCATTAAATAAGATGAACCCATTGTTGACACGATTACTCGCTTCACAGATATTGTTAATGGCCACAAAGGGTTTGATCGAAAATTTACTAACGGTGACTTGTAAATAAAATGCTCAGGTCACTATCGGAAAAATGGAATCCATTAAGAATGTTGATAGAAAATACTAATGATATCAACTCATATCATTTGAAAGAACTTTATGGTACCTTGTTGACATATGAGCTCAACAACGTTGAGACTAAGGAGAAAATGAAGAAAAGCAAAGAGGAATCAAAGGAGCCTCTCAAGCGCCATATTGCTCTTAAATCGGCAATCGATGAATGAAATACGGGTGAGAATATGAGTGATGAAGAGCTTGATGATCTAGTACTTCTTGGTAAAAAAAATGGAGAGGATTTCAAAATAATCAGAGATTCCAAAAGAAAGATGAAAAGGGTGAAGAAATGAGCAATGAAATCATTTGCTATGATTGTGACAAACCCGGTCACAAGATAACCCAGTGCCCAAATAAAAAGAGAAATATCAAGAAAAAGGCACTTAAAGCAACATGTGATGAAAGCAACAATTATGATCGTGATGGAAATGATACTCAAGAAAAAATCACTAACATCTGCTTCATGGCAATCTAATATGAGTTGAACTCTATTGAATAATGTTCATATGACGATTTATCTACTTCTTGAATTATTGAGGAATTTGAAAAACTTGCTCTAAATCACTCTATTCTTAAAAAGAAACACTATTTGTTGAAAGGTAAAATGAAGAAAATTTTTGAAATTCAAAAGAAAAATGTTGATCATGACTTATTGACTAAAGAAAATTCTTCATTGAAAGAAAAAGTTGAAGACTTAACTAAAACAATATATAAATTCTCTCAAGGTAAGAAGAATTTTGATTTAATACTTAGTGATCAAAAGTGTGTTTTTGATAAAGGAGAAATTTGATATAAACCAGCTTTCAAACAAAAATCTTTCAAAAATCTATTTGTCAAACCTTCAAACACTCCTTCAAAAACTACATGTAGTTATTGCAATAAAAATGGACATATTGCATATAATTGTATAACAAAAAAGAGGCTACACTTTGAAAGTAAAAATAAGTGGATTCGAGAGTCCAATAAAACTAATTACCAAGGACCTAAACTTGTATGGATACCAAATATCAAAAATTGAATTATTTTTGTAGGAACCAAAGAAGATGAAGAGCAAATGGTTCTTGAATAGCGTATGCTCAAAACACATGATTGGGGATAGAACGTTGCTTTCAAATATGAAAGTAAAGGATGGAGGTAATGTCACATTCAGAATTATGCAAAAGGAAAATTATTGGAATCGGAAACATTGATAATCATTCTTCTCCTTCTATTGAAAATGTGTTATTGGTAAATAACCTCAAATATAATTTGCTGAGTATTAATCAATTATGTGATAAATATTATCATATTAAATTTGATTTTTCTAAATGCCTTATTAAGGACGCTACAACGAAAGAGGTAATGTTCATAGGAAGCCATAGCAAAGATATGTATTTTATAAATATCAAATTTGAAAGTGATGAAAAATGTTTATCAAGTTTAAACGAGGATACTTGGTTGTGGCATAGGAGGTTATGCCATATTAGCATTGATCTTCTTTCAAAAATCTCCAAAAATTATTTTGTCAAAGGTTTACTAAATTTAAAGTTTGATAAAGATAAAATTTGTGATGCTTATCAATTTAGTAAACAAGTAAAAAGCTCATTTAAACCCAAACTATATTCTTCGACTACAAAACCACTTCAACTACTCCATATAGATCTTTTTAGACCTTCTAGAACCGCTAGTTTGGGTGGAAAACATTATATCTTCATCATTGTTGACGATTTCTTTAGATTCACTTGGGCTCTTTTCCTACACCTCAAAGATAAAGCTTTAAATACTTTCAAACACTTTTTTTTGCAAAACGGTTCAAAATGAAAAATGATACTCTATCATAACTATTAGAAGTGATCANAATTATCAGTTATTTTAGAGTTTTTGGGTGTAATGCTTTATTTTAAATACAAAAGAAAATTTGATTCAAAATATGATATTGAGATCTTTCTAGGTTACTCATCGACTAACAAAGCTTATAGAGTTTTTAACAAAAGAATTCTAATCGTTGAAGAATCTATGCATGTTATTTTTTATGAAACTAAATCTTTTGATCGTGAGAAGGTATTGCTAATGATGTAGGATTGGAGACTCCCTTTGAACAAATGAACATTCAAGACCGAGGCAAGGATGATCCAAAAAAAGAACACAAGGAAGAAGCCAATGTTTAACTAAGTGAAGAAAAACCTACTGAAGCGTCAAATGATCCCACTCTACCAAAAGAATGGAGGTTTGTTCCCTCTCACCCCAAAAAAAACTTATTATTGACGATCCATCCAAAGGTATTACAATTAAAGCATCTACTAGGAATCACCTAAATAGTTGTATTTTCATTTCACAAATTGAACTAAAAAATTTCAAGGAGCCAAGTTTGATGAGTTTTGGACTCTAGCCTTGCAAGAAGAACTAAACAAATTTGAAAAAAATGATGTTTGGAATTTAGTCGCTAGACCAAATAATCAACTTGTCATCGGTACAAAATGGGTTTATAAAAATAAAAGAGACGAAAATGGGATTATTGTACATAAAAAGGCTAGATTAGTTTCCCAATGTTACAATCAAGAAGAAGGTATTGAATTTGAAAAAACATTTGCACTGGGTGCTAGATTAGAATCCATTCGCATGTTTCTTGCATTTGCTTATTATAAAGGATTTACTCTATCAAATGGATATCAAAAGTGTTGACCTATGGTTGATTTCATCCTTAATGTTTTGATCATAACAAATATGATTAATATTGTTTCTAACAATTGATTTTGAGTGATGCTTCAATATTAAAATCAATCAAGCATTGACAAAATCAACACATTATAAATCAAACTCGAAATGAAGATCAAAGTGGAAGTCAAGCATTTAAGTTAAATCATTCGAGATGAGAGTTTAAAAGAAAAATGTCGAGAAAAAGTAAAATCAAGAGCATGAGAAACGATATCAAAGAAAGATCAAGACGAGAAGTTTAAAAAGCAAATTTCGAAGCAAGATCAAAAATTAGATTTCTTAGTTCAAATATAAAGGTACTAATACTTCAATATTAGCAATGAATGATAAAAGCTCAAAATTCGTTTTTATGCACGAAAAAATCATTTCATAAAAATACTTGCATAAATATTTATTTTTCAAAAAGGTAAGTATTCAATTTGATATTTAAATTTTTACAATGTTACATACCTTGAAAGATAAAGTGAAAAAATTCTTTAAAAACCCACATTTTCCTTAAAAAAAGTCAAAGTCAAAGTCAATCGGATGTCCGTTTCGCCAACGGTCATTTTTTAACTATTCCTATTTCTGACGTAGAATAGCTAGTTTAGTCATCCGATTTAGTGGCTGGCGTCTGGTTGGGTCGTCCTGATGGGCAGAAACGTTGGGTTGTTTTAACGACTATAAATATCACTTCACTATACATTCATAAAACTAGAAGAGAGTTTACTTGTGAAATATATTTTTGAAAAATCTTTTTTGAGTTTACATTTTTACATTCATTTCATTTATTTGTTCATAACAAAAANAAACCCCCCCCCCCCCCCCCTCCAAAAAAAAAGTCAAAGTAAACGGACATCCGATTGGAGGATACCCAGTTTGCCAAAGGTCATTTCTTTTAACCGTTCTAATTTCTGACGCACAACAGCTAGTTTAGTTGTCCGATTCAGTGGCGGACGTCCGGTTGGTCAGAATTTTGGACGTTTTGATTGCTATAAATATCACTTCACTTTGCATTCATTAAACTAGAAGAGATTTTTCTTGTGAAATATATTTGTGAAAAATCTTCTTTGACCTTATATTTTTACATTCATTTCATTTATTTTTTCGTAATAAAAACTTTGATTGTTGAATCAAACTTCTTAAATTATTTCTCTCATCAAAGTTTTTTATTTGTCTTTATTCTTAAATAATTTATATCAATCATAAAAGAGAAATGTATCTTTGAAAAAGTTTTTGCACTTACCTTGCATTTACTTTTCCACTTCCTTTTATTGAAAACTTTAATTGATTGGATCAAACTTGTAAAATCATCATATTTATTAAAGTTTCTCATTTCTCTCTTAGTATTTATTATAATTATTCATTAAAAGAGAGCTATATCTTGAGAAGATTTTCGAACTTACATTGTATTTATTTCCTCTTCATTTTCTCATTGAAACACTTTGATTGATTGAATCTAATTTTTAATTATCATATTTATCAAAGTTTTTCATCTATCACTTAAACTATCATTTATTACTATTCAATGAAGTGTTAGCATCTGTTAGTACTTAATTTGTTTGTATTATTTATCAAGAGAGGAATTTCATTGTAAAATCACTTTGATAAAGTGTGGGTCATATTGAGGTCCCGTAAAGTTCAATAGTATAGGTCATATTGAGGTCACGTGAAAGCTCAATAGTGGGTCAGTTGAGGTCCCATAAAGCTCAACATTGTATAAAGATCGGTGCTCCTTGTTTGTAAGTCACCGGAGCATTGTAAAGGGTTGGATTGCAACATAAATCAATCAACATAGTGAAAATCCCTTACTTGTGCCGGAGAGCTCGGTAACAAAGGACGTCGATCATTGCTTTGGATCGAACATCCACAATCATATCGTTTACATCATCTCTCCCTTTTAATTATTACTTTTACATTTATGATTATTATTTGAATTAATCTATTTAGCCCTTAATTTCTTGAATTTAAATTAATTCTTGGAAAAAGGTATTCATTTTAGGCTATCAATTAGTATCAGAGCAAGGTGCTCATTTGGTTAGTTATTCTTGGGCTACCAATTGGTTAGTTATTCTTGGGCTATCAATTGATATTAGAGCAAGGTGCTCATTTTGAAATTAAGATTTTACAATCTTGAGCAATTGCTGACCACATTTTTTCCAAATCTTGAGGGGCATTCTACAAATCGTTCTCCTTTCTTTGATGGTACTCATTATAATTATTGGAAGGCAAGAATGACGATAATTATTCAATCAATATATTATAATATTTGGAAAGTTATTGAATTTGGTCCCTATGTGCCTAAAAAGGTTATTAAAGAGGATGGTAAACTAGATCAAATTATTTCTAAACCTCGAGAGGAATATAATGAAGTAGATAAACAAAAATTATCTTTAAATGCTATAACCAAAAATATATTTTATTGTGTTTTAGATAGAAATGAATTTAATTGTATTAGTACATGTGATTCCACTTATGATATTTGGCACGCATTATAAATGACTCATATTGAAACTAGCAAAGTTAAAGAAATTAAGATAAATCTCTTAGTTAAAGATTTTAAAATTTTCTTTATGAAAGAAAATGAGCTTATTGTTGACATGATCACTCATTTTACCGATATTGTTAATGGTCTCAAAGGTTTTGATCGAAAATTCACTAACGGTGAACTTGAGAGTAAAGTGCTTAGGTCTCTCTCGTAAAATTGGAGCCGTTGAGAATGTTAATAGAAAACACCAAAGATATCAACACATATCCATTGGAAGAGCTCTATAGGATATTGATGACATATGAGCTAAATCGCACCGAGACAAAAGAACAGACAATGAAAAGCAAAGAAGAGAAAAGACGTCAATTGCTTTAAAATTCGTAGTTGATGAAGACACTTCAAGCGAAAATATGAATGATGAAGAATTTGATAATCTAGTTCTTCTTGTTAAGAAATGGAAAGTTTTCGCAACAATCGTCAATTCCAAAAGGAAGAAGAAAATGGCGAAGAGAAGAATGGATTTATAAAAAAGAAAGCACTTCAATTAACATGGAATGAGAGTAATGATGATGATGATGGAAGTCAAGAGGAAATTGTCAACATGTGATTCATGGCTAATGATGATGAGGTAAATAAAAATTGTTGATATGATGAATTATCTACCTCTTATGATGAAATTCTTGAAGAATTTGAAAAACTTGCTTTAAATCATTCGATCCTTAAAAAGAAGAATTCTTTATTGAAAAATGAGGTAAAGAAACTTTTGGAAATTCAAAATGATTGTAAAAAAAGGAAAAGTAGATTACGATTCTTTAATTAAGGAAAATTCCTCTTTACAGGAAATTTTTTTAGATTTGACTTAAATTGTTCACAAATTTACTGAAGGCAAGAAAAATTTTGATTTAATGCTTGATGAACAAAAAATGTGTTTTTGATAAAAAGATGAATTAGATACAAACCATTTTTAAAATAAAAGTATCTTGAAAATTTATTTGTTAAAACCTCTACTTCCCTCGTTTCAACTATCACATTTAATTTTTGTAATAAAACTGGACATGTAGCATTTTATTGTCCTACTAAAAAGATATTACATTTTGAAGACAACTACAAGTGGATTCAATGGCCCACTAATACTAACTACCAATTACCCGAGGTTGTATGGGTACCAAAAATAAAAAAAATTGAGTTATTTTTGTAGGTACAAAAGAAAATAAAGAGAATGGGACTTTGGATGGTGGATGCTCAAAGCACATGACCGAAAATCAAGTTTATTGTCAAGCTTCAAAATAAAGGTGGTGATCATGATACTTTTGGAGATAATGCTAAAGGAAAAATCATTGACGTTGAAATTATTGGTAATTATTCATCTCCCTTTATTGATAATGTTCACTTAGTAGATAACCTTAAACGTAATCTACTTAGTTTTAATCAATTGTTTGATGAATGTAATCATATCAAATTTGATTCTTCCAAGTTCCTTATTGAGGATAATACATCAAAAGAATGTGATGTTTCTACGAAGCCTAAGTAAGGATATTTATGTCATAAACACTAAGTTTGAATGTAGAGAAAAGTATTTATTAAATTAAAAATATAATAATTGGTTATGGCATAGAAGATTAGACAAAATTTATAGAAATTATTTTGTTAAATGTTTGTCAAATTTGAAATTTGTGGTGCATAGAAAACAAGTAAAGAGTTCTTTTTAAATTAAAGCAACATTCTTCAACTACGAAATCTTTTTAATTTATCCACATGAATATTCTTGGATCATCTAGAATCAAGAGCTTAAATGGTAAACATTATGCTTTCGTCATTATTGATGATTTTTCTAGATTTACTTGAGTCCCATTTTTGAGGTACCCTTGACATATCTCAGGATCCTCTTTATAGTATCCCAATGCTCTTTACAGAAATTGCCATGTATCAACTAATCATTCCCACTTCTTGTGCAACCTCTAGCTTTGTACAAATCATAGTGAACATTAAGCTGCCTATTGTTGATGCATACGATACTCGAGACATTTACATCCTCTCTACTTCATTTCTGGGACTCATTCTTTAGGAAAACTTAAAATTAATAGGAAGAAAGGTAGAAATTGACTTATAGCTTTGCATATTGAAGCTCCACAAGATTGTTTTTTCAAATAGTTCTTCTTAGAAAGCCAAATCTCCCTATTATTTCTATCTTGGTAAATTTTCATCCCTAGAATCATCTTTGCTAGTCCCAAGTCTTTATTTTAAACTCTCTACCAACTGTACCTTTGAATCTTTAGTACGATATACGTTGAGGCCTGCTACCAATATTTTGTCAACATACAATTGCAGAATAATGAAATCACTATCACCGAATCTTTTGTAGTAAGCACAAAGATCTGAACTATGTTTGATGTATTCAAGGCTTCTAATGAAAGAATCAAATCTCTTATACCAACATCTCAATGTCTATTTGAGATGTATAAAGATTTGTTCAACCTGCAAACCAAAGTCTATTTTCCTTTTTCTTCCAAATCTTTTGGTTGGAGCATATAAATCTCTTATTCAAGTTTTCCCATGAAGCATGTAGCTTCTATATAAAACTACTCTAGTTCAATTTGAATGTAGCACACATTGCCAAACCCACTTGAACAGTTGTGAGTCGAACAAGAGAAAAAATATTTCATTAAAGTCAATACCTTCTTTCTGAATATATCCCTTCATCACAAATCTTGCACGATACCACTTCACTTGATCATTACCATCTTGCTTAATCTTATAGACCCATTTTTTTTATGGCCTTCTTGACTTGTGGTAATGGAACAAGATCCCATATCTTATTTTTATGAAGAGCTCCAATTTTTTCTTCCATTGATGTAATCCATAAAGAAACTTCTTGGCTATTTATAGCTTCATGAAAATTTGATGGCTATTTTGAAGTTCTTTTGATTAACATGGCCTAATTCACTGTATATCAATTTTTATTTGGTGAAACTTGATGAATGGAAGAGGAATTGAATGAAAGAAGCGAAAAGGAGTGAAATCCAAAGTTTGGGGACTAAATTGAAACATTTCAACAGTTTATTCGGACCATAAAATGAAGATTGAAGATATTGCGGGTTCAATTGAATGCAATTAGAAGTTAAAGGACCAAAATTACAAGAGGAAAGGACTTAAAAGAATCAAGAATCGAATTCATTGACCAAAACACGGAGTTTGAAAAATATGCCCAACAACTGCCTAGTTATAAAGTCGGGCAATCATCTAGCTTGAAAGATCAAAAACGGTGGTTGAAAAATATGCCTGAGTGCTTGCCTGAGTTTTGCCTAGGCGATCACCATGACGAAGCCAAACCTTACAAACGCGGCTTGTTTCCTTTTTCTTCCAAAATTTCTACATGGAAACAACTTTTTTTGCACCATTTTTTACATAATTTCATTCCTATAAATACATAATGTGGGCCAACAATTAAAGAGAGGCAAATTCATTGATCTTGTGAGAAATTTAAAGGCAATTTTAAGATTTCTTGAAAATTCAACCTTGATTTTTTGGCAAACAACAAGAAGATATATTGGAGATTCATCAAGAAACTATTGAAGAGATTCAAGATTTCAAGATTCATCTTCATCTTCTCAATTTATCAAAAATTCGAGTTTTATCTTTCCACTTAAATATTATTTCTTGTAATTTCAATTTGTTAGGCTAAATTTATATTTTTATTGAGTCAACAAGAAGATATATTGGAATTTCATCAAGAAACTATTGAAGAGATTCAAGATTTCATGATCCATCTTCTTATTTTTCATCAATTTAAAATTCGGTTATATTCTTCTAACTAATTATGATTTCTTATGATTTTGTAATACTAGGCTAGGTTTTTAATTATTAAGATACTGATGAGCCCATAGTATGATGTTTTAATATAAATTCGATAATTTGATGCTCAATATGTGTCTATTCTTGGATGATTTTATAAGATTTAATGACTTTTCAATTACTTGATCACTAATTGGATTAATCGTGAATTTTATTGATTTCGGGAGAAACAATAGGAGAAACAATAGGATAGAATGCACTTCATAACAATTATTGTAAAGTCCGATAGGAAATAGAGATATACTGCTATCCATTGCATGATTTTTATAGATGTTCTAACGTTTTTAATGCATGCTTTCATGTTCTCGTCTTTCATAAAGAAATAGTAGGGTCATGTGAAAAGATAGATTTAATTGATATCGAAATATTCTTTTAAATAATTTAGGAATATTAATCAACAAGAATATGCACATATTGTCATGCTATTAAATTGCATTAAATGGATTAATAAGGGGATTCGAGGTCTTAGTAACCATCTCATCTAAATTTACAAAAGCTCATAATTTTCTCATTAGAATATGTTGTTTAATTAGATTAATTATTATAAAATTTTCAAATACACTTGGCTATTCGATTACAGTTGGAACTAATTGATATTAGATTAAGTACATAGTCCTCGTGGGAATGATACTTTACTTTTCACTTATTACTTGTTTACGATACCGTACACTTGCAAAAAATCAAATGACCATGTTTTTAAAGACGTTACCGAGAACTATAGTATTTAGTTAGTTTAAGTTTATTTTAGCTTTAATCAGAATTTTTATTACTTTATTAATTTAATTTCATACTAGAAATATATGAGAGTGCTTTATCTTCTTATTTTTAGGATCTTGCCTACAAAGTTCTAGGCACGGTGATTTGTTCAATTTGATCTAGAAATTGAACGAACATTCAGGTCAAGAATAAAAGAACATATAGGAGCACACCAAAAACAACAAGCAGAATCAATAACAGAAAATATACAAAATCAAGTGGCCGTTGAGTTGAATGTAAATGTAGCACATCCGATTGTAGCTGCAAGTGATGAGAATGAGAGATTGATTGGACAGTAAATGGTTCCGCCGATGGTAAAAAATAGATCTAGCATTTGGGCAAGTTGATTTTCACTTGAGGATAGACGTAATTAAATATGTTCCAAAATCCATTGCAGTTCTTTGGAAGACCAACACACAACCCAAATGCTCGTATATCAAGGTTTTTGGACACATGTACAACAATTGATATTGAATCTTCATGTAATTCCGCTAAAGTTCTTTCCTTACACGTTGAGAGATTTAGCTAGGGAATGTGTTCACGAAAATATGTTTCGGATAAAAATCACCGCAAGTGTACGGTTTGTTGACAAGTAATAAAGTGGACATTTTGAGTCCGAATATCGTTACCACAAGGTTTGATTAATTCTAATTCTTATTCTAGTGACCTTAACCGAAACAAATAAAAGATAATGTTTGTTTTGATGAAATCATAACTGAATTAATGATAAATATGCAAGTATGAATGAATGAATTAACTAAATGTAAATTGGCGATGAATGTAAATTGAAGTGTTTTTTTAATATGTGATGAGCGTACTATGATCACAAATCTCTAGGTAATAATCTTTTTAAACCCTAGTTCTACACCTTGACACACGATTGCAATATTGACAAATCAATGTTCCTAAATTATTCAACAATCTCTCTCGAGCAATGTCAAACCTATTCTCATATATGACCCAACTATATTTCTATGATAGATGTAGACGTACAAAAATGCATGAGTTTTTATGAACATTTAAAGATTTACATAAGGCATAGCACTATATTTCTATCCCCTATCTATCGAATCTTATGATGATTTATATATGTCGAATTTAATTCTCTTCTCTCGAATGCATGAAACAAATCACCAAACTCATACAATTATTGTGCACTATAATTATGGAGAAAATAAGATCATATAAATCATTCAAAATATTCAAAACGTGTTTTTAATGTCAAGAATGTAAAATTAAGAATTAAAAATCATATTACAAAGTTCATCATTCTCCTAGCACAAATAAATCTAGCTCAGCATGGTGGAAAGAAGAAAATTANAATTAAAAATCATATTACAAAGTTCATCATTCTCCTAGCACAAATAAATCTAGCTTAGCATGGTGGAAAGAAGAAAATTAGAAAAATAGATGAAGAACGACATCACCTCGATTGATCTTCAGTTGAATCTTCGTGTTCTTAGAGTTGATATTCACGTTCTTATCTCTTTTCTCTCTCAAAAATCTGATAAAATCTCCTCTCTCCCATTTCTGGACGGCCCTAGGGTTTAAATACCCTCACAAGATTTGTTTCCATAGGTAATTGAATCAAAATAGGAAACCAAAATTTTCACCCAATTTTTGTATTATACGACCGCATAATACACTTCTATGCGGCCGCATAGAAGAGTTGAAACTGGTCCTGGAATTCACTGAAGGTACCTATGCGACCACTAGTATTAAGAACTTCCAAAATATGGCAATTTGGTCATTGATCTTCTTTTTGCATTTCTTGTCCTCTTTTCCAACTTATTCGTCCTCCAATGTGTCATCTCAATGCCCAATTAGATCTTTCCATCTTCAATCTCTTCTCCGAATCATATTTTGATTATTTGTACATTAGTCCCTGAACTTTTATTTTCTTTCATTTTAGTCCTTTTTTCCATTGCTTTTCCGAATTTCCACCATGTTCATCATTATTATCCTACAAAACACAATTTGCATAGAATTAAGCTATATTCCAATTTATTTCCAATAATAATCCATGTTTTGTGACCTAAATAAGTGTGTAAAATGCACTTATCAGAATGATTGGACACATTCTTATATCACAACATCACTACTTGGGATAGTTTAAGTCAGAAGTTCTTAAATAAATATTTCTCACCAAAAAAGATTGCCAAGTTGAGAGATTAGATCACTACACTTTCACGGCTTGATTCGAGGTGATATTATGAAGCATGGAAAAGACACAAAGGTCTGTTCCGTCAATGTCCACAACATAGTTTACAAAAATGGCTCCAAGTTCAATATTTCTTCATTGGGTTAAATCTGACAAACAGGACTAACGTTGACTTTGCATGTGATGGGTCAATTTAAAAAAGGACTATAGATCGGGTTTATCAGTTAATGGTGGATCTGGTATACAGTAGTGCATTATGGTTGACTGAAAGATTAGGTAGAAAACGCGCGGAGGGATGCATGAGTTGGACACATTTCGGCATAGCTAGCAACACTAACTAAAAAGGTAGATAGCTGGGCAACCAATCAAACAAATGCAACTCAAGTAGCTAGGTCGAGATGCAACAATTGAGGTGGAAATCACGAAAGTGTAGATTGTAACGTGGGAAGTCCATTTGTTAAATCAGCTGAAGAGGTATATTACATACATACCAGAGGCAACAGAATAATATACGCTCCAACAAATACAATCCTGGTTGGAAAAATTACCCAAACTTCTCCTGGAGCAATAATCAATCTTCTCAAGGTACACCATATTAGAATATACCACCAAGTTTTTAACAGCCTGAAAATAAACATTTATGGGAAAATCGTTGAATAAACTGGCAACATCATCAAATGAAGCATTGAGTAAAATAGTTGAAGCATCAACCATATTCATGCAACAGTCTGAGAAAAAAATTTAGATTCAAAGGATTACTATATAAAATTTGGAGAATCAGATGGGACAAATTCCAAAGGCACTTTCAGAAAGATAGCCTGGAACTCTATCAAATGATACTGAGACAAATCCCAAATAGCAGGTAATAGTAGTGAGTGTTGTGGAGAACGAACAAATTAAGGTAATTACTACTTGCAGTAGGGTTCAACTTCCAAAAATCGCAACTAAAAAACATGTTATAGTGAATGAAAATGCACCTTCCATAGATAAGGAGGACGTAGATCGGTATGAAAAATTAACAAAAATAATTTCAGATCAAAATTCAGATAGTCCACGGGTTAAGTCAATTGTTCATATCCAAACAGATTTACCTATGTTCCCTTTCCTCAAAGATTGCAAACAAAGAAATTCGAAAAACCATTTTCAAAGTTAATGGACATATTCACAAAGTTTCATGTCAACATCCCGTTATTTGAAGTCATATCACTAATACCGAGCTATGCAAAAATTTTAAAAGGGATCTTGTCAAAGTAGAGGAAGCTCACCGAATTTGAGACCATCAAGCTGAATGAGGAGTATAGTGCCATCTCCAAACTAAATTACATCATACACTAAAAGATCCAAGGAGTCTCAAAATATCTTGATGAATAGAAAGTTATTCTACTTTTAGTTCTTTATATGATTTTGGAGTAAGTATAAATTTAATACATTTTTCTGTTTATAGGAATTTAGGTTTGAAAGAGCTAAATGACACAACTATTTCCTTTCAAATGTCAGATAGTTCAATCAAATACCCTAGAGGAGTGGTTGAGAACGTGCTCATTAAAGTAGGTCTTCGACACAGAAGAAGCATAGAATGCATCACAACTAATCTTAGATCGATCTTTTCTATCAACAAGTCAGGCTATCGTGGACTTTGAAGCAAGCAAACTGACATTGATAGCTTCTTTCTCTTGCGGCGTCTCTCCTTTAAGCGTGTACAAATTGGTAGCTTCTTTTCTTATTTCATCACCACATATGCACGTTTGACTATCTTTATGAACCCATATTAAACATGGGATTTACACCCAATGTCATCTAATTGTCCGAAGGGAAATAAACTTTTCTTCGGTACTTCACGTGTATACCTTCGGATGGTGCGAATTGAATCATGCATTTTCAATTTGACTATGCCGATACCAGCAATCTCCAAAGCATGATCATCACCCATAAATATATATCCTCCTGATATTGGTTTATATTGATGAAATCATTCTCTCCAAGAAGGAATGTGCCAGGTGGCTTTTGTGTTCATAACCAAACATTAGCAAAGCAAGATCTGCCTTCTATTGTTGCTTCATTGTATATCACCATCCTTTGAGATACTTGCAACGTTAATTTGAAGGTTTATTGAATTTAATACTTTTCTTAGTTCTTGACTTAGATCTACCATGATTTTGGCTCCCACAGTCCGTTTGTCTACCCCTCGTTATTAATAACACCTCCACTTGTTGCAACTTGGCCAACATGTTTTCCTTGTTCTTGCACCTATGCTCTTCTTCCAAAATAGCAGCTGTAACATCCTGAAAGAGTAGATAATCTAGGAAAATAGTATTAGTTAGGTTGATAATTAATTCATCGAATTTGGTAGACTTTGAAGTAGAAGTTCTGCACGCTCATTTACATCTATTTTGTAACCCAACTTTGTGAGTTCAGAAAATAGAGTATTCATAGTGTTGATGTGATCCATCACCGAAGTATATTCCAGCATTGAATTGGCCTCGTACAATTTTGTTAGAGTGTCTCAAATATCTTTTGTAGTCTTTTTCTCTTCTGCACTTGAAAAGACTTCATCAGTCTACCCAGGTTTGGATTGAAGATAGCACTATCACTTATTTTCTTCCATTTACAATTGTAGGTAATCTCCGTTGGTCTTTCTCTAATCACCTCAAAGCAATCTTATTTTGTTAAAATAGCCTTCATTTTTATTTTCCATAGCAAAAAATTATTCCCATTAAACTTCTCTATTTCAAACTTCGTCTCAATTGTTAAAGATGCTTCCTTTTCACTAACGGATCTAATCGTAGCATGAAAATCATAATAAACCCGATGCTCTAATACCAAGTAGAAAGTTGCACTACGAACACAAAAATACAACTAAAGCAGAAATAAGAAAAATTTATGTAACAAAACTAGGGCAAACTATAGAAGAATTTCACTATAGTAATTACTATAAAGAGAGCACAATAACAATAAACTCTCGTATATTAGGTGAAGACATTCTTTTAAACAAATAAAAGACTAGGAGAAACCTCTATTCTTTTTGTCTTTCAAACTTTTTTCTCTCTCTTTGTTTCTCACAAGAATGGAATACTTTAAGTAAACGCTTTTATGCCTTATATATAGTAGTAAAATGGTGTGAACATCAAATTGCAAATGCAGAGTGTGAACACCAAAAAAGTAGCTTCACTGCCACACTTAAATCTCACTATAGACTCTAGACACAATTCCATTGAGAACTAAAGAAATTGCTCTTAATAAATTACCCACATTAAATAGTGTTTTTTTTTTTAAGTGAGATGATTTAAGACTGGAGAAAAACCAAAAATGAAGTTGGCATCATATTCAACTTCTCATGGCACTGCTAGCACTTCGAAAGAAACAGACGTCCCTTGTTTGAGCCCCATTTTTCCACTAAAACTGAGTTTTATAACAATAATTTTTTTAAGAATGTGTGTTTAAAAGGTATGTAAAAGTTTTGGATTTACGTACAAATTATTTTATTGATAAAATGTGTAATTAAAAATAAGTTTGAAAAAATAAATNTTATGCTTGAGGTAATCAACTAATAATACATTTTCAATAGAAGGAGAAGAATGATTACCAATATTTCCAATTCCAATAATTTTTTCTTTTGCATTATCTCCGAATGTGACAAGACATATATCCTTCACTTTGAAGTTTAATAGTAACGTTCTGTTGACCTATGGTCAAACCGTACGTTTTGATTAGAACAAACTATTTATGTTTATCTCTATTTTATTCTTTAAATTGATTACATGTTGGCAAATTGAGTCAAAACCATTGAACGAGAAAGTGTCAATCAAGGAAGCTCAAATGAAGATCGATCGAGCACTTATGGAGTTAAGCTTTGCACATCTCAAATCAAGCAACAAATCGAGCACTCACGCCAAATTAATCAAAGACTTTGTAACTAAATTTCTCTTGGCTCGGTTGTAAGGGTAAAGCACTTTAATTCTTGGCAATGACACTTTGCGAGCTCAAGTAATGATTTTCTCGTACACGATAAAATTTACGTGATGAAAATGTTTTCACAAAATTATTTTTTCAAAGGGAAGTTTTTCCTGCCTATTTGTTTTTTAAAACTATCAAAACAAACTTACTTTGAAAAATCAAGTAAAAACATCATTGATTGGAAACAAAATAAAAAGAAAAACGACCCTGGCCAACTTTGGTCATCTGGACGTCCGGATGGCGAACCGAACGTCCGCTTCGTCAACAACGGCTAGTTTTTTTACCGTTCTGAAAAAGTTGTTCAACAACTAGCTTGGGTCATCCGGTTATGAACCAAGTGTCCGGATGGTCATCCGGTTTGACAGAGAGTTTGGCATTTTTCAACTACTATAAATACCAACTCACATACCATTTGTAAAACAACTTTTGAACATTCAATTTGATACTCCTTGAGCTAACATTGATCTCTCATATCATTTAATATCAAATTATTTTGCTCTTAAAAAATCTTTGTTCAAAATTAATTCTTGAAAATCATTTTATATTTCAAAGATCTATGCACCAAACTCTTGAGTTTCATTCATTGCTATCCATTAAAGTGTTTACCTACTTCTCTTCTTATACTAAACATTGTATTCATTATTCACTAAGAAGAGAAGATTTTACTAGTAAACTCATTTTGAGTTGTGAATCGTGTTAAGGTCTCGAAAAGCTCAATGTTGTAGAAAGATCGGTGCTCCTTGTTTGTAAGTCACCGGAAGCATTGTAAAAGAGTTGAATTGCACCATAAGTCAATCAACATAATGAAAAAGGCCTTGCTCGTACTAGAGAGCTTGGTAACGGGGAACGTAGATCATTATATTGGATCGAACCTCCATAACTACATCGTTTGTACTCTCTATCCCTTTTACTAACGCTTTTTCTTTGTGCAAATTACGTTGTTCCACTTACTTGCTTTTTGTGTTTAGTTGCATTCTACTATTTTCTTGCTTATTATATTAAAATTGAGTTTTAAACGAAAATATTTGTATAACCATTTCACCCCATCTTGGTTAGTCAATCTTGGGTTTTCAATTGGTATCAGAGCAAGGTACTCACATT
>CAIGRB010073075.1:29797-39897 GCA_903798255.1 Fraxinus quadrangulata | reverse complement strand
CAACCACAAGCCAGAGCATGTGTCTGTTGGCTATCCTCTAGGCATCAAAGGTTATAAATTGTATGACATATCTTCTAAGTTTTTTTTTTTTTTTTTGTTTCCAGAGATGCTGCATTTCATGAAAATCACTTCCCATTTCATTCCATAACTCAAACAACTGAGCTCATTGACCTATTTCCTGATCTAGTCCTGCCTCACATTGCACCTGATTTGCCCATCTCTCACTCATCTACAACTTCATCTTCTGATTTGCCTTCAGATAATTCCAATGAATTATCTGTGTTCATTCACAAGGACTAGATTCTAACCATCCTTCCTCCTTTATTCCTAGAAGATCTACTAGAGTCAGCAAACCTCCTTCTTATCTTCATGAATTCCACCGCAATCTTTTATCAAACACACCTCTTCCAGACAATAGTTCAGCATATCCTTTATACAAGTACATATCATATACAATATTCTCTCCCTCACACAGAACTTACCTCCTTAACGTGTTTTCCAACATTGAGCAACAATTCTATCATCAAGCTGTACAATTTGATCATTGGAAAGAAGCTCTGGCATTTGAATTGGCAGCCATGGAACTAAACAATACTGGGTCAGTAACTAGATTACCTAAGGGCAAGTATTCCATTGGCTGCAAGTGGGTATATAAAATTAAACATAAACCTTATGGAAGCATAGACAGGTACAAAGCCCGTTTGGTGGCAAAGGGTTATACTCTGCAAGAGGGTTTAGATTTCTTTGAATCATTTACTCCAGTTTCTAAGCTTGTGACTGTGAAGATACTCCTTGCCATTGCTGCCATTCACAAAGGGCATTTTGTTCAATTGGATGTCAACAATGCATTTCTTAATGGAGAACTTTTTGAAAAAAAAAATATGGATCTACCTTTGGGATATTGTAAAACAGATGCAAATCTTGCATTGGAAGGACAGCTAGTGTGCAAACTCCACAAATCCATTTACGGCCTTAAATAGGCATCTAGATAATGATTTTCAAAGTTTTCTCAGGCTCGTCTTTCATGGTTTTCATCAATCAAAGTCAGCTTACTCCTTATTTACAAAAGGGTTCTAGTGATAATTTTGTTGCTTTATTAGTATACGTCGTTGACATTATTATTACAGGTTCGAATCATTGTGTGATTGACTCTTTGAATCCATTTTTACACAGCCAATTTAAATTCAAGGATCTTGGCAAACTGAAATATTTCCTTGGTTTGGAAATAGCTTGATTCCACAATGGGATATTCTTTTCCCAAAGAAACTATACGTTACAGCTTCTAGAAGACACTCGTTTCCTAGGTTGCAAACCAGCTGTTCTGCATATGGATCCCAAAGCTTGCCTTAGTTCATTTGAAGCGGAGTTACTTGATGATACATCTTTATATCGAAGACTTGTTGGCCGCCTGCTTTACTTAACTATCTCTCGACCATACATAACCTTCGCAGTCCACAAGCTCAGTCAATTTGGTTCTCAGCCTCGCCAGCCGCACCTTGATGCTGCTATCAACTCTTACAGCACCTCAAAGCCACTCCAGGTCAAGGTTTAAGAATTCCCTCCATTTTACAAACTTCTTCTTCAATATTCAAGGTGTTGGGGGTGTTCGACAGCTAATTTTGCGGTAGTGATTCTATTTTATATTATTGCTTTGTGATTTTGTGGATACAAGAGCATATGGAATTAGTGTTTGTGGATGATGGTGTTGCAATGGTGGCTTAATAATCCGGTACAATGCAGACCATGCATGGCAAATTGGTAGTGGTGCAACAGTGGTGAATTTGGGTGGAAAGTACAGTGGTCGAGTATTAGAATATACTGTGGTACTCGCATTTTGTGTTGGTAATGTATTATGTTACTTGCGTTTTGTGTTGGTAACATAATGATAGTGAGTGATTGATGGGTTGTGGTGGGGGACGCGGAGATTTGTGGTGTTTTGAGTTGTTATTGGTTTAGATCGAGTGGTTTGGAAGCTCGATTTTGAGCATGATGATCGTGGCAAATGCAGTGTTTGAGAGAAAAGGCTTGGGACAAGGATAGGGATTGTTGATGGTGGGTGCAAGAACGAGAATGGTGGTGGTAAGTGATAGTAGGCGATGGTGGTCATCATCGAGTAATTAGAGTGGTGTTGATTCGAAAAAATAATAGAGATGAATGAGATTGAAAAAGTCCAAAGCGATTGATGGTAGTGGGAGGGGATAGTAGTGGTTGAAGGCGGTAGAGGTATCGGTAATGCTTGAAAATAGTATCAGATGAGGTGATATTTTGGATTTTGATAGATTAACACAATAACAATTACGTTCCAGTTTGTTACACTATAACATATAGTTTACCGTACAAATTATAAAAAAGCTATTGTTTGGCTCATATTATTCTTCATTAAATTATAATTTATTTTTCATTATTTTCTTATGAATCACACATTTCCTAATAAAATAATATTATATTTAAACTTTAAAAAAAATTTCATTCTTTTTTAATCACATATTCTCCAAAAAAATTTGCTATTCCTCTCATTATTTCATATAATGAGGTCAAACGGGCAATAAGTAAAGTGTATGTTACTCTAAAGATTTAAAAATATATAAGACAAGTGCACATATTTTACTCTAAAAGTAACAGTGTTACTTAAAATGCTATTTTTAGTAAAAAAAAAAAATAAATAAATAAAGCATATGAATGTTGCTCTAGAATTAACGCGGTACCATGTACATGTAATTCATAAAAATTAAAAAAAATGATTTTTAATGAAAAATGAAATATTGATTGTGAATGAAAATGATGATATATTGACAAAATTTATAAAAGGAGGTAAATATAAATATTATTTTTTAATGTAAAATGAGAACTTTTTGAAAGGTTGTATAAAGATGTATTTACAAGTTTTTATTTTATTTTATTTTTTATTTTTTTTTTTGTGGAAAAAATAGGATATTTTTAAAGTTCTCCCGTGAATTAAACTTTTTTTTAATACATAATTTTTATTTCTTCAATTTTTAGAGTGTAAATATTTTATTGTCTGGCTCAACTCAAGGAAGAAATTATCAATCATAGTCTAGATTGAGATTCTCATTTCAATCTCTAGTCATTTTTGCCAGACATTACTTTTAAAACTAGGCTTATACTGAAATTCAATAACCCAGCAATAAAAAATCATAACTTAAATCTTGCAAATCAATTTTAAATTTTAGAAAAAAAATCTACTTTTGCCAAGACAGTAACAAATCAAATTTTAGCTAGTTGACCCACCAGCAATGAAGACAGTAACAAATCAAATTTTAGCTACTTTAATACCTGTAAAAGCGAAAACAAGGGAGAGGAGAAGAAAAAGAAGACAACTCATAATAACGATGTCAAAACTTTAGGGACATATGGCCAGAAAAAATCGCGATACGACATACATGATGAAATTAAAATTTTGAGAAAAAAATGAGGTCTGTGACGGTAGCAAAGGCCCAATCCCCTAGCTCACCACTGATCCCAATGGTATTGACCTGTTTTATTATATGTATGACATCTTATAATTATATTTGATATAGTGAATTTTCTATTCATCTGTCCATAATTTTTTCTGTCTTTGATTTCCACGGTTCCACGTAAAATTTGTGTTATTATTATTATTTTTATATTCCCTATCCTCGTTTTTCGTAGCAACCTCAAACTCAGCCACAGAATTACGTTTAATCAAATCTACTAACAATTCTAATTGCAGAATAAGCTGGCAGGACGTGGTCGCGGCAAAAGTGAAATTATAAATTATAATATCAAAAACCCAATAATATCCAATTAGTCAGATCACCAGTATCACCACCTAGGATACGCCAATACAACTATAAGATTTTTGGCTTAGCTTCAAAATTCACTTCAGCAAGCAATGATGGTATATAACCTCCATTTTGCTAGTAAAAGTTAGAGATAAATAAGTTACTTATTTTGACATTAATACCTACCACCAAAATAAGTACCTTTCCTTTTTATTATAAAAAAAACAGTAATCCTCAAAACATGTTTAGAAAAGAGCTTAGTTTGAATTACTTGTAAGCAAAGCCAAACATGTCAATTCCTGCAAGTATGATCTCGAAAATCTGGGAGCTTCATAAAGAAACATGTGAAAAACCATAGATGATCTATACCAGTTGAAATGGATTATGCCACTCGTACATAAAAATGGTACATAAGGGATTGCATAAAATGATGAAAAGGGAAAAAATTGACTGTATTTTAAACTGATAAATAATAGAATACCATGTGATATTATGTAATATATTATGTAAATATTTATGTACATGTAACAAGATCCAATTGAAATATACATGTTATCTGAATCTATCATTAGTACGACCAGGACCAACGCTCTAAAGCAAAAGCTAGAACACGTTAGGTATAGCAGACAATGTAGTCATAGTTTAGACGAGTAACAGCTAAAACACGGTCCCAACGACGAACATAGAAAATGACCATCATATATCACAAGAAGATCACGGTGATATATTGAGGAGGGGATGTGGCGATTAGTATCATAGAAGTTAAATTCGTTGCAGAATACAAAAGCAGCAGGCATTAGCATAGCAGACACAAATACGTTCAAACTAGTCTCAGTGAAATTAGTTGCAAGGAAAATTGATTATGAAACACTAAAAAAATGTCATGATGATGTACAAGGGAAAAAAAAAACTCTTAATGCAAAACAGTTTCATGAATATAGACAGCTAAGACATTTTATATCCTGACCAATATCAGGATCTTCTTAAATCAAAGTATGCCATGGACGGGTGCACCCAGGATTGTTAGTTTGGCCGAGGCCGAGCAAATACACATCAAAGATGACAGTTTATGCAAATGCCAGGAATTACATGAACCGTGTTCCCCTAAACAAAACCTCTTATTGATTCATTTGAGAATATCTTAGCTGAAAACTTCCGGGAGGACATTCCATCTAAGGGACATCCTGATCTTAAAATCAGGAAAGCTATATAAATAACATACTTTTACAAAATGATTCCGCATGTCTCCCAGCACTAACATAGCATACAAAACAGCTGCATACTTTCCTCAGCACTGACCAATATGAACATATAAATTGGGATTATTAATTACTATAAAATCATTTATAAATTCGACCAGATCACATGGAAAGAGGCTTTATGAAAACATAACCAGTTTCAACGCAAAGATGAAACACACAGGTTGCGGACCATGTCAATCATTTACAGAACATAATGCAAAATGTTGGGTTTACCATATATTACAATGAAGAATGTGTATTCCCTGTGCATTATCAAATAGAACAAAGGGGTTAACAAAATACCAGCTTTGCAGGCTTTACAACTTCTAAATTCACTATTGTATATTTGTACTAGATGAATAGTGAAATTATTCTAACAATCCGATACATTTCTGCTAATAACAAACTTGTTCAATTGAAAATTTCTCCAATACTAAATCTAGGTACAGCTCCAATCTCTACACGACACTTCATTAAATGGACAAAATACGCAGTCAAAATAACAAGTTCATCTATGACTAAGCATCAAAAAGGATTAACATATTAGCTAACTGCATAGTTTCCAATGGACAGTCGAGTTCCTGCTTTCTTATGAGCCTTTTTATATCTTATTATTCTTCAATCTAGTTCAGTTGGCAAATTTCCTGTCAATACTAGATACAAGTTCTTAGTAATAAAATGCTCTCTGATGCATGCATCACAACTTTTAGGATTAAACATTTAACCATAGATACATCAGCAAAAGAATATGAAAGGGGGGATGGGCACTGAAGTCACATCTATCTCAAAGACATTAGAGAGGATTTTATTAATATCTTTTTTAAGGTTCTATCAGAGTGGTCAATTCAATGGTTTAGTTACATTCAGTTCTTTTTTTTACCTGTCCTTCAATTATTACTCACCAAAATCTCATCAGCAGCTAAATCAATAATAACGAACTTTAACTTTGAGGCTTCAAAGCAGTTCAGTTTCAATGACAATGTTATCTCCATCACCAATAGAAACCGAGACCAGCATGAAAAGAAGCCAATGTCTTGTATAATGTAGATCCACACCAAGTCATATATTCAAAAGGAACGGGTAAAAATCTCAAAGAAAATGGAATTCATTAACTAATTGCAGAAGCCACTTAACTTTTAAGTCCATTAAAAATTATTTTGTTACTATAGAACCATCATTACAATCTACAAACAGTTCTTAAAACATAATCTATAATAACGTTCCAACTGAAAAACAAGAAAGCCTAATTTAAAACTGACAGAAGAGCATGTCCAAAACCTCATCATTCAGCAGTGTTACCCATCACAAAAGAGAATACTTCACGAACTGGGGGATACTCAACCAACCCAATATCCATTGCATATCCACTAATTGGCAGCTTCAGATCACGTAAAACAGTAAATGCCTCGGGCATACGAGTCTTTGGCACTTCTTCAGCTACTGGACATAAAGGAATCCATGTATCTGGACGGTGCTCATCCCCAACTTCAATACCCTCCTTCTTCATTGCATCACACAATTGCGAATGAAACTGAAGGAGAGACAAGGTCGGAGTAGGAGCTAGAAAGAGAACATTGTTTTCATTTGGGAGGCTACCAATTGAAGAGAAAGACATTGGTAAAGGTTCTTGCTTTGCAGCAAAATTCTTTATGATATTTTCAAGTTTAGAAATGTCAGCAAACGGGCTTGAATATAAGGTAATGTGAGGCCTAGATTCAATCTCAATGAGCTGAGTACTGATTTGTCGACGAGCCAACACATTCCAGGCCTTCAGGACCTGATTTTCCAGAGCAGGATCGAAGTAAAGCTCAATCGCATAGCCTTGCGACATTGTCTCCAAAAACTAAAATTCCAGAAAAGGAAAACAGAATAAATCAAATAGTTACAATTAAACACAAAAATCAAGAAACTTATACCATTTAACAAATCAGACTATAATTTCGCCACTAGAAAAAATCAAAGCAGCAAATAAACAGCGAGAAATGAAGCACAAGAGCCAAAACCCATAAGAACGACAAAAGATCTGAAATAAAACACTGAAAACGGAGAAAAACAGATGAATTACTATGAACCCATAAAAATCTAAAATCACCGTACGCAAATATCAGAATGAAATAGAAAATTAAAGCATAAAACCTAAAGAATTGATGCACATACCCAATTAAGATTAGAGACAATTAAGCCGAAATCTCGAAACCCAGAAAATGAAAAACTGAGGGGCAAAGAATCCCCAAAAGTCGGAGCCCTAAGACAAATACAGGAACTTGACAAGCGTATGACGATGAAGAGTGAAGAAGTCTTAACATATATTGTCAAAGTATCAAAATCCGAAAGCAAAACAGAGAATAAAGAAGAGGTCCAAGAAAAAAAAGGGGTTTCTTTATACGGGGAAACTGATTTCTTAAAAAATTTCTTGACGGTGAGTAGAGGGGTTGGGAATCGGGAAGACTTTGACAGCAGCTTTTCCCTTCAGCAATTTTGCCATGAGCAGTCGATATTTTACACAAGTCACTTGCTTGAACATTAAAATCAAATTTTGATCAAATTAATAAAATAAGAAAGATGTGAATTTCACTAAATACGTGATTATTTTAATTTAAATTAAAATCTAAATTTTAATTCTCGCGAACTATATTCGTCTTTTCATTTTCTTTTGCATTTCACACTAAAGTCCTATTAAGAAATTAAAAAGGAAATTAATATCACGTTAATTCGTAAAATGCATATCATTTTATTACACACGAATGAAGCAACGATTACTTTGTGCTGAAACAAAGTTACTTATGTACATTATTTGATAAAATAATGATGATAACTAAGGACAATAATCTATCTTATCCGCCTTTCTTGTTGTCTCTCTTCCTTTGTGTCCAACAGCAAATTCAGTACCTGGCGAGTTTCGACAGTCGCTCGTGCTAGATTCACTACTATTCAATTTTTTTTTTTTGTGCCCATATATTTTATTGTTTTGGATATATATCTGTAGCTTCCTTCCGTTAACAACAAGCTATTGTAGTTCAATTGTGTAGAGTACAATGTAAGTAAACGAGAGTCTTGGGTTCAACTTTTAACAATAGCAATCCCTTTTACAATTATTTTAGTTTAATATTTTTCACTATTTAGGAGTATATAGGCATTAAAACCGGTGCAATTGGAAGATTTGAACCTGTAATCTCATTTGGAATTATGAAACACTTACCATTCTGACATCCGTGGACGTTGGCAATATATGTAACAAAATTCTATATGTTCTTTTTATCAAGTAATAGATATTGTTGATCTCAAAAACTACACCAACAAAATCTCGATCTCCTACCTCCACGTATGCATCACATGCACATTGGAACACCCCGTTAGGAGGTAAAGGCCATCGGTCAAGAAAAATGTTTGGCGACTGTTTGTTCTTCGATGATCAAGTCAATGGCCGGACAAGAGATAAAGAGAGTGCAAAAGAGGAAAATATGATTTGGCTAGGGTTAAGGTTATTTACTTTTTGTAAAGTGAAGTCACGTATATATAGAGAAATGAAAATGGGCCAAGTGGTTAATGGATCGAGCCCAAACCCAATATGAAGTTGTTTCAAATCAATTGAATAGTAGATGCCATGTCGGCATATATAGGACCCCTTCCGTCATGTTCATGTCACGTAATTTACAGGTATAACAATAGTCCCCTAAGTCTGAGTCGTACATTCATGTGCAGGTCGAACTTCGATATATAAGCATCAAGTAGGTGAAGGCTTATATAGTGCCTCAGAAATATGAGAAGCTCCAATAAGTGGGATTTACGAACTGCCTCGAAAATATGCATCGATTCCAAATAGGTGAGGACTTACAAATTGTCTCGAGAATATAAACCGTTCCAATAAGTGAGGACTTACGAGCAGTCTTAGAAAATATTTGTGCGAGCATGAATAAACGAGAACTTACGAATTGCCTCGAAAGATAGATACTGCATATAATTTGTCAAAATTTTGACAGCATCTCCTTTCTAATATAAACTAAACCAACCTGTAATACAACATAATATCTCCACCACACATAAAATAAATTGGGATACATTTCCCCTCATATTACTCATGACTATATAATGAATAATGACATCACATTTCCCCAAGATATAATATGCAGAGGGCCTGTCATGTATTATAACAGGTCATAAGTTTGCACAATTTAGTGTAATAGTAGTGCTATAGTGAAGTAAGTAACATGGTATTGATAATAAAATGAAAATGAAGATAACGTGGCATAAGTACTGGTTGTAGTAAAAGAGTGTCATGACATGCTAGTAGTGATAATAAATAGTATCATAATAGTCCCTCAAGTTTGTGTATGAATCTTCTTATAATGCGTGGACTTTTGGGTAGAGGTGAGGCTTTGAGTATTAACAATTCTGATGAAGGTGAAGCAGAGGCGATGCTTTGAATACATAAATGGTTGTACTGATACTGATGTAGAGGTTGACTCTGAACTGAATATAAATAATTGTGATGAAGCGACATCCTTACATGGGGCTGATGTATCAATGTTGAGGGCTTCGTCCAAGTGGATGGTGCAGCTTTGGAAGGCATCATCTTAGTAGGTATCCGAGGAGGGACCCCTTAGTTGAGGAACCAATTGGTTGAGGTGCCTCTTACCTCTTATTTCAAAGTGGACATCCTTGCATAGGAGGTACGTATCCATGTTAAGGGCTTCGTAATTAACACTTGATTAATGAATTTAAAAGTTCACCCCCTTATTTTTGAAATGTATACTTGAGATGTAAGTTTTGGGGGGTAATTTTTCCGAAAAATATTGTAGTGGCCTAGTAATAACAGTCTTATCAAACGGGCCTCAGGAAAATAAATCATAGGCCCAATTCCACTTAACCAATAGTAGAAGAGGAAATTACACCTAGACCTGGATTTAAAAAACCATTTTCATAAATGAGATTATAAGTTTTAACTTTTCAAAAATCAGATTTTTTATATTTAATCAAATATTAATTATATAATTTTCATCCAATTTAATTAATTTTACCCAAATCAAAACCTAATATTCATATATTTCTCTCCCTAACCATTAATCACTCTCTCCCGTCCGTTTCCATCATTTCC
>CAIGRB010073075.1:0-22389 GCA_903798255.1 Fraxinus quadrangulata | reverse complement strand
TATATATAATACATGGCTATTGATACAAGAAAGATCTAGAAAATATAGCTGTTAGGTGGTTCTTTAAATCAAGGATCATGTTAGAATCTTTTCTAAACAAAATGGTGGTCAAATACCAGCAAGGCATAACAGTTAGGACAGCAGGACTGAGTGTTGGTGAGTTGGAGTGATGATGTGGAGAGTGATGAATTTATATAAATTCTCAACACCCCCTTCAAGCTGGACGGTGCACAAGTGACACCAAGCTTGTCCTTTAAGAAGAGAAACCTGGAGTGACTCAGTCCCTTTGTTAGCAAGTCTGCAATTTGATCTGAAGCAGGTTTATATTTTTACTTCAAGTTTTCTTGCCAACACCTTGTCTCTGATGAAATGGCAGCAAGAGCCCCTGTACTCATGTTGTCACACCACAAAGTTGGAACTCCAGCCAATGGAAGCTCAAGTTCTTGAAACAATGATTGAATCTATGAAACTTCTGATGCAGTTGAGGCAAGTGCCTTGTATTCAGATTCAGTGCTTGAGCGAGCAACAACTTGCTGCTTCTTGGAGGACCAAGGTATCAGATTGTCACCAAAGTAGATGCAATATCCTATTGTAGATCTTTTATCATCAGGACAAGAGGCCCAGTCAGCATCTGAGTAGCCATTCAGATTCAATCTGTTACTTCTTTGGATCCATAAACCATGATTTATTATGCCTTTAAGATATCTTCTCTTCAGAGCTTGCTAATGAGTACAGGTTGGAAATTGAAGGAATTGGCTCAGCTTGTTGACGGTGAAGGTAATATCTGGTCTTGTATGTGAAAGGTATTGCAACGCCCCAACTGCACTTCTGTAAATTGATGGATTTGTTAGCACTTCACCATCAGTCTTCGAGATAGTTTTTCCAGCAGGGATAGGTGTAGGACAAAGTTTAATGTTTTCAAGCTCAAATCTTTGAAGCAAATCAGTGATGTATCTAGATTGAGTGAGGTGAATGCCAGAGTCATGCCATACAACTTCAACTCCAAGAAAGTAATGCAATATTCCCATATCTTTCAGAGCAAATTCCTTATTGAGTGAACTTATGAAGCTTTGTATCAGGTCTTTATCATTGGCAGTTATGACAATATCATCAACGTAAATAAGGGCAAAGATCACTTGTTTTTTTGTCTTGAAGTAAAACAATGACGTATCTGCTGTAGACTGTTTGAACTTTCAGCCCAAAAAGGTGACTTTTAGCTTATCATACCATGCCCTGGGAGCCTGTTTCAATCCATAGAGGGCCTTTTCGAGCTTGCATACATGGTTTGGCTTTGATTCATCAACAAAACCCTCAGGTTGATTCATGTAGACAATTTCTTTAAGTTCGCCATTGAGGAAATCATTGTTTATATCTACATATCTGATGATCCATTCCTTGGCTAGCCAACGTAAGTACGATTCCCAAGGTGGATGGTTTGATCACTGGGCTGAAGGTCTCATAGTAGTCAACTCCAGGGGCTGATGGAATCCTTTTGCCACTAACCTGGCCTTGTACCTCTGAGCTGATCCATCAGCATTTTGTTTGATCCTAAAGACCCATTTATTTCCTACTATGTTATAAGTAGGCAATGCATGCACAAGTTTGCATTCCTCTTCCATAGCTCGTTTCCAGTTTGCATTCATCATTGCTTCTCTTACATGCTTGGGTTCTGATGGATTTAGATGACTTTCAATTGGCTTTACCAGATAGGCTTTTGGCTTGAATATTCCTGTTTTTCCTCTAGTGACCATGGGGTGTTGATTTTGAGTTCTTGGTCCTATTTGCTGAGTGTTATGGTCTCTCTCAGAATCTTATAGCAGATTCTATGGATTCTGATTCACCACTGCCTTCAACTCTTATTCTGTCTGTCCCACTATGACTATTATTAGGAAGATCATCTACTTGTTGATTGTTACCTGAGTCAGACAGCAAATGATGCTAATCAGGGGCTGCTTCAGGCTGAGTTGTATCAATTGGACTTGCAATGCATTTGTTTAGATCAGATGAAATAAGGGATAATTATTTCAGATGCCTTAGAATGAGATTGATTTTTGAATAAGGACTCAAAGGAAAACTCAAGCTCATTGAAAACTACGTGTCTAGGAATGTACAATCTACCTGAAGAGTTTAGACATTTATAACCTTTGTGAGCATCACTATAGCCTAGAAAGATACACTTTGTTGAATGAAAATGGAACTTGTGTTTCTGGTATAGCCTCAAGCAAGGATAACAAGAACATCCAAAGGTTTTTAATACATTGTAGTTTGGTTCTCTTTTGTAAAGGGTTTGAAAGGGAGATTGTTGTTTGAGAGTGGGAGTAGGCAGTCTATTTATGATGTATGTTGCAGTGCGGAAGGAATCCCACCAATATTTTAGAGGTAACTAAGCCTGAGCCAACAGAGTCAGACCTGTCTTAGTTATGTACCTATGCTTTCTCTCTATTCGACCATTTTGTGCTGAGGTGTAAGGGCATGGATGCCTAAATTCTATTCCCTCTTGTGCCGAGAAGTTTGTGAAGGTTCGAAATTTCCCTCCCCAATAAGCCTGCAAGGCCTTTATTTTGTCATTTAATTTGTTCTCAACAAGTTTTTTGATCTGGCAGTAAATCTGCTGTAATCGTCTAAGAAGGTTATGTAGTATTTGAATCCTGAAGTTGATAATACTGGAGAAGGTCCCCATATGTTAGTAAATACCAATTCTAGAGGTGTTTCAGCATGTGATAAGGATAGAGGGAATGGTAGTAAATGAGATTTGCCAAATTGACATGCATTGCAGAAGGATTTGATAGTATTATCTTCAATTTTCAGGTTACAGATTTTAAACACTTGATTCATTACTTGGCTAGATGGATGACCAAGTCTTTTGTGCCATACATCAACACTAGAAGACTCTAGACTTGAATTAATAGGAAAATAAAGAGAGGATTCTGACTGACTGGGGTAGAAAAGATGTTGCAGTAGGACTTATTTGGAAAGATTGATTGATGATGTAGCTTCTTGATGCTTTGATGAGGGAACTCCAGTCGATACATCCCATCCTTAAGTCTCCCTTGTAGCATCACCTCCTTCGTTGACAAGTCCTTAACAAAACAACAAGAGGAGTGAAATTTCATGAAAGCATTATTATCTGAGGTGAGTTGTGATACACTGATTAGGTTCTTCTTTATCTCAGCATGTAGCAATTTATTTAAGACCAATGTTTTATCATTCAAAGCAGGAATATATGTTGTTCCAAAATGTGAAATGCTTAACTTGCTTCCATTTTCGACTACAACTTTCTCCTTACTAGTATACTCACTTGCAGAGGCTATGTTTTCCTTTTCAGATGTGATGTGGTTGCTTGCTCCTGTGTCTGGGAACCAAGCTGGGTCACTGACAGTGTTAGGAGAGGCTATGAACGCTACAGATGATGAGTTGATCCTTTGATTTGGTGAAGTGCCAGAGTACCTTTCATCATATCTAAAATGATAGATGTTTGCCTTGTGTCCTATTTTCCCACAGACTTGGCAAACAGGTCTATCTCCTCCAAAGGAATTTCCTCCTCTGCTTCTACCTCTTCTTCCACTTCTGTAGTGATTAAAGTTGGTAAATCTTCCTCCTGCACTTGGCCTGTTAGCCCTGAAGTGGTTGTAACCAAAACCAGATCTGTGAGAGATGTTGGCTAAGGTTTAGTCAAGGTTTAATCCTGTCATTTCGTTCTTGATTGAATTGAGGTGTTCCAGTATACTTTCATAGGTCATCAATGTGGATAGAAGCTCTCTCCAAGACATGTGATCTCTGCTATTTAATTGAACAACGATTGGCGTATAGTCTTCATCTAGTCCAGCTACGACTTGAGTGATCAGATCTATGAAAGTAATGGTTTTTCCATCAATCTCTAAATTATCAGATAGTTGTTTCACCTTGTTGAGTTATTGATCTATACTCATATTTTCTTTTCTGCATTTTTAGAGTTCACAAGTTAGGAATATTATCCTTGATCTAATTAGAACTCCATAGCTTTCTTCAATGGTAGTCCACAGTTCACTCGAATTAATTGCATCCATCACTCTCATTACTATGTCTGAAGTCATTAAGGAATAAAGCCATCCCATTAACAGCTGGTCTGTTGACATCTATTGGCTGTATTCAGGATTTTTCATCATTTCGACACTGGTGCCTCCCTCACCAGTGATTTGGGCTCCAGTAAACTCTTGAAGACACTTCTTTGTCCCAAGAATGTAACCTTCCAGATTGTGCCCTTTGATAATTGGTAGAATCATATTTTTCCATAGAAGATAGTTGTTCTTATCCAGCTTTACAGACACGGTTTGAGTAAGATTTACACCAAATGGTGAGAGTTGATTACTTCCAACTGTTGGTGCAGCAGTACTGCTGGAGATGGAAGTTGGAGCTGTGGTTGGATTGGCGTTTTGAGGTGTATAGCTGGCGTCTGCCATATCTAGCTTTGATACCAAGTTAAAATATATAATTGAAAGATAATATGCTGAACCACACTTTCATTGATTGAGATTATTGTATATATAATACATCGCTATTGATATAAGAAAGATATAGAAAATATAGCTGTTAGGTGGTTCCTTAAATCAATGATCATATTGGAATCTTTTCTAAACAAAATGGTGGTCCAATACCAGCAAGGCAAAATAGTTAGGACAACATGACTGAGTGTTGGTTAGCTAGAGTGATGATGTGGAGAGTGATGATGTCATTTCAATTCTCAACAATTTCCAACGGTAAATCCATGTCATCTTTCTTGTTTTTTCATTTTTTTATGGCAATTTATTTTTGTTTGCAAATAACCCCTTTCCATGGATAAAATATGGCCAGTTTCTTTAACCTTTTGTTAGAAATAACCATTTTAATGGCGCATTTTTCAACCCAGGTTTCTTCAACCCTTTTTCAGCATTTCCTCCATTATTTTTCCTATTTGATGGCTAACTTTGCTATGTCTATTTTCATAGCAGGAACCTTTTTTTGAAGGAAATTTTCATATCGCAGCCAGTAGCCATTTTCTTCACTTTCGATTATTGTCTTTGCCATTTTCCAATAGAAAATTGTTTGGAAAACCATACTTTTGAGTGACTTTTTGTATGTTGTAGAACATGTTTAATGTACTGATTTTTCACAGATAGTGTCAATTTGTTGACCTCAAAAAATGCGCCAATAGAATTCCGGCCACCTCCCCTCCACGTAGGTATCACTTGCACACTAAAACACCCTATTAAGAAAAAAGGCCACCGGTCAAGAAAAAGGTCCAACGATTGTTTGTACTCCAAGGGTCAAGTCAACGTTCGGACAAGAGATAAAGAAAGTGCGAGAGACAGAGAGAGATAGAGAGAGATGAGATTTAGCTAGAGTTAAGATTACTTAACTCTGTGAAGTGAAGTCATGTATGTATAGACGAATGAAAATGAGCCAAGTAGTTAATGGATCGAGCCCATGCCCAATATGAAGTTGTTTAATTAAATAGCCCAATCAATTGAATAGTCAATGCCACGTCGACATATATAGGACCATTTATGTTATGTGAATGTCACGTAATTTATAGGTGTAACAATATGTGGACCTCAAAAAAATTTGCTAACAAAAATTCGACGACCTGCAATCCACATAGGTATCACCTGCACATTGAAACACTCCATTATAGGCAAAGGCCACCAGTAAAAACAAATGTTTGATGACCGTTTGCACTTCGACGATCAAATTAATGATCAGACAAGAGATGAAAATAGTGCATGACAGAGAGAGGGGATTTGGTTAGGGTTAGGGTTACTTATCATTTATGAAATAAAGTCCAGTATATATAGAGAAGTGAAAATGGGTCAAGTAGTTAATGGATCGAGCCCAGGTACAAGATGAACTTGTTTAATTAAATAGCACAATCAATTGAATAGTCGATCTATGTCGGCATATATGAGATCCCTTCCATCATGTACATGTCACGTAATTTATAGGTGTAATAGATATATTCCCCCTTCGTTTTTAAAATTTTTTTAACTAAAATTTGATCTTAACAAATAGATTATTAAAGTAGTCACTTTTTCTGTTAGACTGAAATTATAGGCAAACTGAATCAAGAAAGTAAATAATTGGACCCATTTTTCAAACTCCAAATTGTTACTCGATAAACATTATTAGACTGGTAAATAACATACACCACACTTCCAATCCGAACTCTGATATACGTAATTTAAGTTCACAGCATTGGTTATTATTGTGGTCGTCTACGGTCAATGCTCAACGACTGTCCGTGCTCACTCAAAATCCTGAATTCACCAATGTCTATATCACATATTACTCATCCCTAGTCTAGTGATTTATTTCCTTTATCCCTAGTGCAATCTTGATACATTTATATCTATATTTACACCCTGATTTATTGAATTTACAATTAATACAATCTTACACTGCCTTTCACATCTCACACATTTAATCCAACCATTGTAATCTGCCACATCATCCATCTGTCAGCCAAGTGGTAAAGAGAAATGTGCAAATAGTTGTATCCATCCCTTGTGCTTTGCACATATCATCTTTCTTCAAATGAAATTCTCAGTTTGACAATTGACATTGAAATCATTGTTATGATGTCTTAAAACTTTCTCAAAGTTATGAAGTCTCAAATGCTATTGTTGATGAGGCGTTGAGTTGTGCACTCAGAGACTCGAAGGCAGGTGTCGACTGCATAACGCCTCAAAAATGAAAGGTGGCCGAGGCGATACAATGAGTAGGAAGACACTTGAGTATGTTTAAGTTAGGTTAGATTACTATAAAGAGAAAAATGCCCCTTTTTCTTCTATATTTTAGAATTCATCTTGGTCCACAGTTGTTAAGCTAAACTGGCTTTCATGCAATAAACCTCAATTAAAATCCTTTGTCGATCAAAACATAAATGAGTGAAACATGTTTTATGTGTGGAAGATTTAATGCTAAATTTCAATTAGATTTGCAGCAAAATATAACTCTGCAATCCATAAGCTGTTGGCCAAATGCCTTTTCGATGTATGGGCCCTTTTGATTTTTAAGATCTCTTAATGGCAATTCAAATGGAAACAGATAAAGACAATGGGTTCTTTATGTTAATAGGAGTTACACACACCCTTATATGATCAATATTTTTTGTTTACTAAATGTGAGATTTATCCTCGTTAAAGACAACAACGATAAGAGGGAGAACACTGGTATCCATTTAATTACATGGCATATACGTGGCTGAGAGACCTCTCATATATGACTTGATATCGATAGTCAAATTACAAATATAAATAGACAAACTTGTTCTACTCATCGTAGTATATTTGAAATCTCAAAATTAATTCCGGATGAATGAGAAATTATGATCCAAAGTTGGATAGAAAAGATGATACATGGGCAGGAATATGACTATCTCTGTTGCTCACCTGTCACTCGAGTGAGATACCACGACAGGCTAGTGAGAGGAGCTCTAATGAAAATGTGTCACTGTCGCTCGAGCGAGAAGTTAGCAATATGCTAGCAACAATAAAAGTTGTTTATGTTTGTAATGTTGCGAGGTTTGGCTCGCAACACTTCATCCAAAACCCCTCATACTCTATAAATAGGACCCTTATGACGTCCTTTTCTTCACACTAATGATATGCAATCATAGCATAACATTCTGTTCTCTCTTTTAACCAAATTTTGCGCATATATTATTACATAAAATTCTGGTTTTCTTCATTTTTTCATTAACGAGTACATAAACCAAATTTGACTTTAGGACAGAGTGTTCAACACTTACCTCGACTTTGCATCCATTTGGCGTTATTCATTTGAAGTTTCATTGCCGTTACTGTGCCAAAATTCCAACAGAAGTTTGATAAAGATTCTATGGGCGTTTGTTTGTCACTCCATACACTATATCCAACAATCTTAAGTCGAATTTTAAGTTGTTGGAGTGACCTTTTATTTTGGTTAAACTATTATTTGGTTTAACTTTTTCTACTCTTCTTTTGATTTGGTTAAACTTCTAATTTGTGTAAACATAAATGAATTCGGTTTTTAATACCGATTCTACTTCGAACGACAATTTGAATATGAGAACTTCGGAAGGAATTGTTTATACCGGCAAAATCCCTTTGGTTGTTACTGCACTTCTAAACTCCGCTCCATATGGAGAGAAACCAGAGAAATTCCTTGGGGCTGATTTCAAGAGATGGCAACAAAAAATATTGTTCTACCTTACAACCCTCAACTTGGAAAAATTCTTAAATGAAAACGCTCCGCTGTACAAGAAGGAGAAAACAATATAGCATCACTAATTGCTTTGAATGCTTGGAAACATTTAGATTTTTTGTACAAGAATTATATTCTGAATGACTTGGATAACTCGTTATATAACATATACAGTTCCAAGAAATCTGCAAAGGAACTATATGAGTCATTGGAAAAGAAATACAAGACTGAAGACGTTGGAAGGAAAAAATTCATTTTAGGAAAGTTCTTGGACTACAAAATGATAGATTTAAAGATGGTCATCAGTCAAGTACAAAAATTGTAGGTTATTCTTCATGATATTCACGTAGAGAATATGTCTATAAGTGAATCATTTCAAGTGACTGCAATTATTGAGAAACTTCTGCCCATGTAGAGGGACTTCAAGAATTATCTCAAACACAAGTGCAAAGAAATGAACATTAAAGAACTTGTGGTTCGATTGAGGATTGAAGGAGACAACCGAAGTTTGGACAAACTTGTTGGAATAAAATACCACAAACAAAAGCTAATATGGTGGAATCCAACAATAAAAACAAGAAAATGAAGCATTCTGTTGAACCTTAGAAAAAGAATGCAAAGAAGTTCAAAGGTAATTGCTACAACTGTGGAAAAGCTGGACATCGCTCCGTCGATTGTCAGAAACCAATGAAGCAAGCCCAAGTGAATATCACCGAATTTGATGTCATATCAAATGGTATGTCTGATATGAATTTGTCAATTGCTGTTTTAGAATGCAACAACGTTGGAAATCCCATGGAATTGTGGCTTGATATGAGTGCTACCCGTCACATATGTGCCGATATAGGAATATTCACTTCATATACTCTAACCATGGGAGAGAAACTATTCATGGAATTTTCAAGTTCAAAAGTGGAAGGACAATGCAAAGTGATATTGAAGATGACATTAGGGAATGAACTTAGCCTCAACAATGTTCTTCACGTACCAGATATTCACAAAAACCTAGTTTCAGGTTCTTTATTAAGAAAGAACGGCTTCAAACTAGTATTTTTATTGGATAAGTTTGTGCTTACAAAGAATAACATGTTTGTAGGCAAAGGTTATGTAAAAGATGGACTATTCAAAATGAATGTCCTTAATGTTGTATCAAACAATTCAAATAATAAAATATCTTCTTCTGCTTACATTGTTGAGTCTTCTAATTTATGGAATATAGACTAGAACATGCAAACTTTAATTCAATACGTAAGTTAATGAATTTAAGTTTATTTCCGAGTATGCATTTTAATAATGAAAAATACGAGATATGTGCAGAGGCAACATTGGCCAAAACACCATATCATTCAGTTGAACGAACCACTATACCTTTGGAACTAATTCACACGGATGTGTGTGACTTAGGATCATACAAACAAAAGGTAGTAAAAAGTATTTCATCACATTTATAGATGATTTTACAAGATACTGTTATATATACTGGTTGAAAAGTAAATATGAAGGTTTGGAAGTATTCAAACACTATAAATTTGAATTTGAAAACCAACTTGGAAAACAAATAAAAATGATTCGTATTGAGAGATGTGGAGAGTATGTTGCACCGTTACAAGATTATTCATCAAACTATTGCATCATATTCACCTCAATCTAACGGGGTTGTTGAATGCAAGAATCGAACCCTTAAGAAAATGATGAATGCAATGTTGATTAGTTCAGGCTTACCTCAGAACTTATGGAGGGAAGCTATCCTTTCAACAAATCATATCCTTAATAAAATATCATACAAAAGTAAGGTTGAATCACCTTATGAATTATGAAAATGTCGAAAACCTTCCTACAAATATTTTAAAGTGTGGGAGTGTTACAGATACCCAAACCAAAACAAATGAAGATTGGACATAAGATTATTGACTATGTCTTCATTCGATATGCAAACAACAGTAGTGCATATCGATTTTTGGTTCATAATTCTAATATAATTGTTGTACATGAAAGTACCATCATTGAATCAAGGAATGTTGTATTCTTTGAAGATATCTTTACTTGTAAAGAGAAAGAAGTAAGTTCATACAAATGAACTTACGATACTGTAATTAGAAACTATCAAGAATATGAAGAACCAAGGCGCAATAAAAGGAAACTGATTCATAAGACCTTTGGTCTAGATTTTCAAACATATATACTAGAAAATGATCATAGGACATTTGATGAAACAATGTCCACTTCTTAAGCTCCTTTTTGGAAAGAAGATGGTAATAATAAAATTGAATCCATCATGAATAACCATACTTGGGAATTGGTTGAATTTCTTCCATGGAACAAAAATTTAGACTGTAAATGGATCTTCAAAAGGAAATTGAAATCAGATGGATCAATAGACAAGTATAAGGCTAGATTAGTAGTCAAAGGGTATAAACAGAAGGAAAGACTGGATTTCTTTGATACCTATTTACCTATTACAAGGATCACATCTATACGTGTGTTGATTTCTATCGCTACATTGCATAACCTTGAAATGAATTAAATGGATGTTAAGATTACATTTCTGAATTGATGTGATCCAGACAAGGCCTCAAACGAACAAAGAATTGAAATGCATCAAGAATGAGTCGAGATTGAGCTCGGGAAGGAATCGGGGTTCGAATCAAGTCAAAAAACCACGCAATTGAGTGATCGAGCCACAAGGCACACCAGGACGGAGTTGACAAACCAACAGACAAATTTCATGTTGGAGTCGAGAGCCAAAGAGTGTTGAAATACATTCGAATTGAAAAAGGAGCGAAGGAGCTCCAGCTTACAACTATGCGACCGCGTAGTTAAAATATGGATACGATCGCATGCAACATTGTAGGGAATTAACGGGGGCAGTGACTTGCTCTATGCAACCGCACGACATTATATTATGCAGTCACATTGAGACAATCCAGCACATATTTTTAATTTTTTTGGAAACTTCTTCTATAATTTTAATATCTTTTGATATATTTGGACTCTATTTTCAAGCATCTAGGGTTTTTTAGATGTTTCATATAAATGCCTCTTCATTTCATTGTAATGGGGACTTTTGCGACATTATTTTTGAGATTGAATACAAATTTGGTGAGATTTATCCCTCCAATGTTCTTGGTGGTTTAAAGATCTAATTGAACTTATCAAAAGGAGATCGCAGTTCTTTTGTGGCTTTCCCAACGGGTCAAATTTCCTACGTATAATCTCGATTCTTGGTACGGGTCAAACAAGGAGTCCGGTTGATTTTTGCGCAACGTGATTTCTAGCTTTCTTGGATTGGTTTCAACTTGTTCATGGGTTCCCAAGATCCATTCTTGGCTGGGTTTGCATCATGAATGGTAAGTTAGAAGAAGAAATTTATATGGAACAACTTGAAGGGTTTGTTGTTCCTGAAAATAAAAAAGGTGTGTAACCTTGTAAAATCGTTATATGGATTAAAACAAGCACCTAAACAATGACATGAAAAATTTGAAAACATTATGCTGTCAAATGTTTCAAAATCAATGAATGTGACAAATGTGTCTACATCAAATGACACCTAACAAATACGTGATCGTATGTCTATATGTTGATGATATGCTAATCAAGGGGAATAATTCGAACATTATTACCTCGACCAAGAAAATATTGATAAAATATTTTGACATGAAAGATATGGGAATAGCTGACATATTAGGGATTAAAATCTCTACAACATTTGATGGTTTGTCATTGTCTCAATCACACTATATTGAGAATATACTTCAAAATTTTAAGACGTATGACGATAAACCAGTTAAAACATCAGTTGACTTAAGTTTACACTTAGCCTAAAATACTGGTGATCCTGTATCTCAATTAGAATATTCATGTGTTCTAGGCAGCTTGATGTATATTACCAACTACAGACGTCCTGATATAGCATATGCAGTCAACAAGTTGAGTAGATTTACGAGTAATCCAAGTTATGATCATTTGAAAGCATTAGATCGAGTTCTTAAATACTTAAGACAAATGGACAATTATATATTACACTACTCAAGAGATCCTGTAGTGTTAGAAGGATATATATCGATGCAAATTGGATATCTGACACAAAGGATTCAAAGTCTACGAGTGGTTATGTGTTTACCATTGAAGGCGGAGTTGTGTCCTAGGAATCATCTAAGCAAACTTGTATAGCTCGATCAACGATCGAATATGAGTTTATTGCTTAGATAAAATCGAAGAAGAAGCGTAATGGCTTCGAATTTTCTCGAGGATATTCCATGTTGGGAAAAATAGGTATATGGGATTAATATATATTGTGATAATCAATCGACTATTGCAAGGGTACAAAATAGTATGTATAATGGTAAATCTCGACATATTGGTCGGAGCCATAATACCATTAAAAAATTGATATCGAATGGTATAGTCTCGATTCAATATGTTAAATAAAAAAAAAACATAGCGGATCATTTGAAGAAAGGATTAACGAGAAATCAAGTATACTATCTTTCTAGGAGAATGGGCCTAAAGCCTATCGAATAGAATCAACATAGAAGGAACCCAACCTTGTAGAGCTCGATCCATGATCAAATATGAGTTTATTACTTTAGATAAAATCGGAGAAGAAGCGTAATGGCTTCGTAATTTTCTCGAGGATATTCCATATTGGGAAAAATAGGTACCTGTGATTAATATATATTGTGATAATCAATCGACTATTACAAGGGCACAAAATAGTATGTATAATGGTAAATTTCGACATATTCGTTGGAGACATAATACCATTAAACAATTGATATCGAATGGTATATTCTCGATTCAATATGTTAAATAGAAAAAACACAGCGAATCATTTGAGAAAGGATTAACGAGAAATCAAGTTTACCATCTTTCTAGGAGAATGGGCCTAAAGCCTATCGAATATAAACAACATAGAAGGAACCCAACTTTGTAGATTGGAGATCCCAAGATCTTGATTCAATGGGACAATTAAGTTATAAAAGATTCTGTGTAAAGTACTTACTCTCATTCATACAAAAAGTGCTGGAATAGAAAGTATTCAAAGATAAGTATATACTTTTAATGATTCATATATCTTGCAAGAAGACAAGAGATATATTATACAATAGGAGAACACCTATATAAGTGTGAAGTGGGACCGTTCTACGAGAATTTGAGGCTTAATTCTCTTAAAGTACTTATGAAACTAAGAGTTGTTCATGGCCAAAATGAACACAACCATGAGAACGAAAATGGTTAGATGAGTTATGGTGTTAGTATAGTTGTTTTAATTTACACGAATGGTTGAATGATTCAAGATATCGCATTCACCAATTAGTTTAGTAAATTCAATTGTATTCAACTAAAGAATGTTCAAAACCACAGGCCACCTATCTTGAAGTTATAACTTATCGCATGTACTCCTTTGTTAGAGTCTGCATCTCATTTGCATTATGTTGTATATATCAAGGAATTTTCATTCATATGGGGAATTGTTGGAATTAGTTTAAAGAAATAAAAAATTTGGTTGAGTATAATTTTGAACAAGTGACTCGATGTCAACTTTGAGCAAATATTCGAACTTGATTCGATGGTCAAATTACAAATATGAATAGACCAACTTGTTCTACTCATTGAGTAGATCGTCGTAGTATATTTAAAATCTCAAAACTAATTTGAATGAATGAGAAACTGCGGTCCAAAATTGGATAGAAAAGATGATACACAGGCTGGAATATGACTATCTCTGTTGCTCGCCTATCGCTCAAGCGAGAGGCCAGCGATAGGCTAGCGAGAGGAGCCTTAATGAAAAAATGTCACTATCGCTCGAGCGATAAGTCAGGGACAGGCTAGCGACAACAAGAGTTGCTTCTGTTCGTATGGTTACGAGATTTGACTTACAATACTTTGTCCACAATCCCTCATACTCTATAAATAGGACCCTTAGGACGTCTTTTTCTTTACACCGATGATATGCAATCATAGCAACATTCTCTTATCTCTCTCAACCAAATTTTCCATATATATTGCATAAAATTATGGTTTTCTTCATTTTTTCATTAAAGAGTACATACACCAAATTCTGGTTCGTTGTTCTTCTATGTTGAAGTGCTACTCACATAAGAAGAAGTCGTTGTATCTTGAGAGTTGATTGCCATATACCATAAGCACCGTTGCAGGGGCAAGTTCGACTTAAGGACAGAGTGTTCAACACTGGCTTCAACTTTGCATCTATTTGGCGTTATTCATTTGAAGTTTCATTGTCGTTACTCTGTCGAAATTCCAGCAGAAGTTTGATAAAGATTCTATGGGTATTTGTTTGTCACTCTATTCACCATATCCATCCAACAAATCCATCTACATAAAACTTCCATCATAGCTATTTCTATTGAACATCACCTTCTTAATAATCTACAGATTGATCGATTGCACATCACTCACTAGTTACAAAGATACTCTCACAGAAACCCCTAATCATCGTCTATCAATGGGCTCAAGGAATAATAAGCAATTGCTTCATTCCACACCATCAGTTGAGAAGTGAAGCCAAAGAATGAAAATTAGGAAACTCCTTAACGTATAACTCATTCCATGGCTTGAATGTCTACTAAAAAACATAATGTCCATTGGTTGCCTCATGCTCATCGTACACAACCAGGAGACGGCACGAAGAAGACAGACTCCAAACAAATAATAGTGCAAGGAGGTACATAAATATGATAATTATTGACTCCTCTTCGAAGAAGAATAAAGTTGTCGAGCAACCCCAATCATATGTAGCTTTTTTGTTTCTTTGAAATGTGTCTATAAATATGTATCACAGTAATATGTTGTGATTTGCCTTTGCAAAATTAAATTTTGAATTAGAGCCCAAATCAAAACTACATAGTGAGTGACCACAAGTAGTATTGGTTCTTTTTATTTGATTCAAGTATCTTTCTTTTTCGAACTATTTAACATGTAATCAATAACAATATATAGTTAAATTCCTTTTTTGTTTTTTAAATTGTAATGCATCTTGTCATGTGATGTCTATAGACAAGTAAAACTACAAATTCATATGTTTCTATGATATGTAATCTCATATCTTGATTAAGTGATGTCTTTTAGTTGCAATAGACTTATTAGTTATATTAGAACCCATCTTTCCATTTCCCATTTTATAAGCATCATCTACGATATTTTTCAAAATGTTTTGCGGTTCGGCAAGATCCTTATGTCTGTGTACATCGTTTATGAAGCATTTGACTTCAAATACTTCCTGCCCTGTTTTGGGTCTACCCTCGTGCTTTTTCCCTGATATTTCAGATTTTATGCAATCTCAAATTCTTCCTGTCGAGTTGTGACTTCAAATACTCCATTTAGAAGCTGGTGATACACTAGCATTTTGACGAAACACAATTGTACTGTTACATGTCAATTTTTTAAAAAAGTAAAATATATCTTACATTGCGATGTCATTACATTAGCAACAATATACATTCATGTGATGTCAATCTATGCTGTCTGAAAAATAGTTTTTGTTATCATACACAAGTGATATCCCCTATTGTCAGCGTACATCATTTATATGTGCTGAATTAATTATGCACAGAATCTCTAATGCCAATTGTTGGGAATTCAAGGATCACATATTGCTCGATACCACTTGATATGAAACCAATCACCAGATTGAGATGTTGAAATTTTATGACACAATAATGAAATATTTGATCACAAGCAAAAGAATAAAAAAAGACAAGAAAATATGATAGCGGAATTTGGAGATTTTATTACATCATAAATAATGAAGATGGAGAAATATTATAATGATCCTAAAACTAGTAATCACTTTTCTCACACTTTATTCTCACACTATAAAATTGTATAGTAGAGCCAAACATATATTGACAACTATATAGGGCGACGTCCAACCCCCTAATAGATGAGTTGTAGTTGAAGTAGAATGTCTAAAATGTATTAAAAAGCGAAAAGGACCTTGGCCAAATAATACTGTCACTCGAGCGATAAGCTAGCGACACGTCCATCGCTTGAGCGCCAGACAGGCGACACACGAGTGACCAAGTCTTGGGAGAAAACTTGCAGGTATTGCTCGAGCAGTCAGTTAGCGGTAGGCTAGCGAAAATGTGGCGAATTTTCTTCCTGATCCATATTTTCAACATCTTCAAGTTCAATACAAATTTCAACTTCCAATAGGGCTCCTAAATAGAATTTCAATTTGAATAAGACTCCAATAGTATTTCAAACTGAATTACTTACTTCAATTAGAATTTTTCAATTACTTTAACAAGGAATTCGGGTTACACCCAAATTCTAACAATTTCTATCTTAAAATGAATTCCACCGCAATGAACAAAACTCCAAAATTTTCTGCACCTGGAGAAGAAAATCCATCTGCAAGGAATAACTAGCTTTTCAACAATAACTAAAACTAATTTCTATAACCAATCACAAAATACTCCTCATTTTCCAATAAATCCAAGTACTACTCTATAAAATTACATCAGATTCCCAAAAAATCATAATGATTTTTAAAATCATTAAATTGTGTTGATTACATGTTGCTTCAATTAAACCAACGCTGCGGTGCTGCTGCGCTGCAAAGGAACAACCTCGGGTGTCGTAGCACCCAGAAATGTCATTACTCTTACTATCCCTGTTCATGCATTTGTCAAAAATTTCCCAAACAAATTTCAAAATTTTTAAATTTTAGGATTGAAATTCACATCCTAAAATTGAGGAATCTAAAGTATGAAGTCCAAAAATTCTTGCTTGAAAAATTCCGAATTTCGAAATTTATGTCTAAATTCTCATTTCAAATTAAAGAATTCTAAAATTCAATGTATGAACTTCAACCATAAAAATTCTTTTTTGAATTTAAATGATTTAACCTAGAATTAATTCTAATACCACTTGTTAGATTTTATTAAAATTTTAAATTTTAAGAACTCGAAAACTTAATTACTTTATTGTCCAAATCCTCCAGTCAAATCACCAAAAGAATCATTAAATGTGGAACATACCTTAATTCATTGTGAATAATTATTTATCACCGTATTTTGATTCCAGATCTTGAATTGAGTGTTCTTGATCATGACTTCTTGATCTTTACTACTTGATTACTTTAATCCTTCATTTTGATTCTTGATTGATTGTTCTTGATTATGGGTTTGGATCTTCCTCTCCAAATATTTTCTCTTGTATTCTTGTATTGATAGAACAATACAAATAATGAAAATCATATATGAATTGAAGATCATATCCCTATTTATATTTTCTTATATATTCGATCTATCATCAAATACAACTATAATGGATTCGGTCTCTGTACATATTTAGTCTACGCTTTATTTAGATATCCAAAATCGATAACTTTAATTTTTTATTAGAGCACTTTAATTGGGCTTAACCTTAAGCATTTATATACAATTAATTACATACGTAGGTTTAAATACGAGCTATAATTAACCTACTTGATCCGATCCTTGACTCGATCATAGCACCTAATCAACGAGTCCCTTTTTTAAAAGAAAAAAGAGGCATAAATACGGGCTATATAAGTTTAAAAGCTAAGGTTGATCTTTATTTAAAAATTCATTTAGTAATGAAATATTATTCATCCTTAGTTTTTCTATTTTTCTAAAAATTAAAACCAATATCATTACGAGTTTGATTATATCTTTATTATTCTCACCTCGGTCAAATATACAAAATGACTATAAATGTCAATGTCTCATGAAAGTTCATACTCTATCATATTTGAGACTGTTAAGTCACAAATAAAAATGAAAATCGTTTTTTCTCATTTTAAAGAAATTGCAATCCTATGGTCGATCCATCTTTAATTGGGCCATTTAGATTTTATAATAGACGTATACTCATGAAAAGCTATACATTTTCATTTTCATTATGCCAACAAACAAGGAGTACACCGCCTCCCTCATAATTTTTATTTCCCATTTTATAATATTGGTCTATCTATATCTATGATGGCTTGAGGGAAATATTCCTTGCAAATATCTCTGATTATAGTCAGACATCTTTTCCATCGGTATTTGAATAACAAACTACGATACGGACTTCGTTGCTATGAAGAGAACAAACATTAATCTGCAGCAAACTTGACGGTCTCAGTTTTTCTTAACATTACCACACAAGAAACTATCAACATGAACCGAACTACTTGGGTTTGCAATTACCACGACCCTTTTTGTTTTTTTCTGAAGAAGATAAGTTTAAAAGCCTTACATTGGAGAAACTGTAGAACCGATTTACCCATGTACACTAATAGGGATGACAAAAAAACTCGTTCAACCCAATACCCGTGAAGCCCGCCCCTAATGGGGCACCAATCTAATTGGGTAAACGATTTGGGGTGGGAATTACATGCCTGACCAGGTAAACTGGGCAAGAGTCATTACCCCGTCCCGCCCCACTCCGATATTTACTTACTAAAGACATAAAAAAGTAAAAGCAAAAAATAAAAAGAAAAAATATATTGGACGATCCCGCCCCACCCTAATCTTGCCATGTGCCTGCCTCGTCCCGCTTTAATCGGATATAGGAATGGAGTAAGGTAACAAATACTCGACGGGACGAGGGTGAGAATGACCGACTCGTCACATACCCGCTTTGTTGTCATCCTTATATACTAAGCCCTTAGTTTAGCTCCCATTATTTGAAATTATAATTTTTGGAATAGTATTTTTTTTTAAGAATGTGTGGTTAAAAAAAAAAGAAATTATTTGGATTTATGTATAATATTATTTTATTAGATAATATATGGTTGATAAGAAAAGAGAGAAAACAGATTATAATTTTATTAGATAATGTATGGTTGATACAAGTCTTTCAACTCTGTTGCAATTTAACACGAAAGTTGTAAATCCATTGACTTTATAAGGCAGTAAACACATGAAAACCAAAACCACATTATGTCATAGTGCATATAAAAGTAAGCACTAACTACAATAAATTTGATTAAAAAAAAAATTATTTACGTAATCATAATTCTTAAATCATTTCATACATTTCATGAACAGACAATCTATCATGATTGTCAACTAATTAGCCTGTCTCAAATTGATCATATAAATATTAAGTTCTTGTTTGGCCTACATTATTTTCAAAATACATTCATTTTTTTATTTTTTAATCACACGTTCTTCAATAAAATAATAATATATGCAAATTTAAACTTTTACTTACTTTTTAATTATACCTTCAACAAAATATTATTTCAAAATACATTTTAAATAAACAGTAGGGCTCAAACATGCTCTAAAGTTGACAAAATGGAGATCAAATTCAATAAGCTAGTATGCATTAAACTGCCGTATTTAGATGATCCAAATAATGGAGGGTAATAAATTTAGGCATCTATTTAACATATATGGATTGCACGTGGACATATTGCATAAAATTCCAGATTTTATTCAGAAAATAAAACCATGAAATGCACAATGGAAATCCGCTAATAAAAAATACGAGTATGCAAATAGGATAAAGCGACGACTTACTGAAATCATATTGCGTGCATAATATTGAACAAATCACGACTTATTCAAACATAGAAAATGCAGAAATACGAATGAGATAAAATGAAACAAGATATGCAAATGCAAATGCAAATCTCCTCAAGATGGATTTCCCCATGCCCTGATGCTAACAAGATCAAATGGACGTAGGTCTCCCAAGATACAACGCTTCTTCCAAAATTAATATAGCACAGTATTAGTTTTGTTGAGCAAACTAATGCTTGACAATATTCTTTTAGAACGGAAGCTATCGAAAATTAATATCGAACTTGTAACTCAAAAATAATATGAAAATTATTTTGATAGAATTTGGAGAAAAGAAGAATTAGAAAATGGAATAAGCAGGATCCTATTTATAAATTTTTATGTCTTTTCGAAGGGTCACATCTTATGGCCAATTAATTTCAACCATCAGATCACACAATTTCAAAATTGATGGTTTACATTGTACCTTATCAAAATATCACACCCATTCGAAACAAATTTTTGATATGCACCATTTATATTTGAAGGGTCGTGCCCAATTGATGCACCTATTGGAGACTTTTCTAATTCACGCATTTTAATCCTTATATTTTTTGTGTGCCGTCTTTTCTTTAACACTAGTCTATTGCACGTGCAATGCACGGTTTATGTTGTTTTGAAAGTAATGTTAACGGTAAGTTTGCATTTATACTTTATTGTTTAGCAATAGAGATGTGTATAGAATGGTCTCAGTTTTCAATAATATCAAAACAAATTAACAATGTTACATAGTTGAATTGAAAAATTATTAAATATTTTTTCATAATTTATTTATTTGTTTATTGTTATTATACAAATGGTTAGACATAACTCTTTGCGGGGATCGAGGAGTCAGCGCCCCTCGGGGGGCTCGAGGGCAACACCCCCGAAAGGGAATTATGATTTTCATGTATATGTTGAAGAGTTGTGTCTGTTGGAAGTTAACCGTTTTTCATTTCAATTATTCGTTCCAACAGATACATTTCCCTTTATATATTAAGTATGTTGCCCATTTGAAGATACAAAGGATCTAATCTCCGCGTTGCATGAAGCGGGGACTGGTCTCCGCCTGGAGACCCCTCCGCCCTGCGTCGTGGTCTTGATCCCACTGCCCTCAAAACCATACCTATAGTAATATATTATGCCAATGATTTCAAAGATGGATTGGAATGTGCAGTGTGTATTTCTAAGGTCTCACAAGGGGAAAAACGATGTTTTTTGCCAAAATGCAAGCCTGGGTTTCATATGGATTGCATTGATATGTGGTTTCAATCTCATTCCACTTGTCCTCTTTGTTGAGACCTTATTAGGAATGAAAATGAATCATCATCGAATCCTAGTAGTCCTGAAGAGATTGTAATTCAAACCCCAATTGAAGAAAATTCAGCCTAGCCACCAAATTTTCCCACTAATGTGTTGTTATGGGGTAGCGAGACTCAAATTAGTACATTTGGACCTTATTTAGAGAATAGTCAAGGCATTGCAACTGCTGCTCCATTTCAACCCACTAGCTCATCATCATTGGGATCGACAAGTAATAGGCCAAACGGAATGCTTGTGATTGACATTCCAAGATAGGTTAACGAAGAGGAAGATGAAAAATCGCCCGCCCCTTCGTGTTTGAGGCCGTTGAAAAGGCTTCTGAGTGGTTATATAAAGTTCAATCCTTGGAGTCCTAGAAATGCGAATATGGTACAAGGAAGTAGCAGTCGAGTTGATATCCCCATCCAATGTCTTGTATGTAATTATAGACAAATTTTTCAATAGGAGAGTGTGATGCTGCAGTCGAAGGTCACCAAGTTCAATGGCCGTAATAGCTAAGGATGTCAACATCCCCCACTTCACATATTTAGTTGTTCTATGTTTTTTTTTTTTGGTGAAGATGAAATATATACAGCTTAGAAAACATATGATTTTGTATACACCTAGTTGGTTTCTCTGTTTGAGGGCTCCGTTTTTCTGTATGGGTTTAATTTGTGTTCGAAGAAGCAGGAATACAATTAAGTTTAGAATTGACTATTAATAGTAAATGGTTGTTTCCATTTTTTCTTTCTCTTTTATTTTCAGAGACATAAGAGAAATCAACAATTGTGGGTACGAGAAAGTCCATATTACCCTTTTGTTTTAAAGTTTCGTGAATGGATAGTGGAGGATGGATATGGATAAGATGGGGATAAAAAAAGTTTAAAAAATGAACAGTAAATGGTGGATTACCTCTTTAAGATAGTAGGGATATTGCTTAATGTGAGAAATTTGATTATTTAATTTGTTCAAATCTTTTGATTTTAAAATTGCAATTCATCAATAAGGTTATAAACTGGATTTTAAAAATAAAATAGAGATAGAATTGTTGACTCGAGGAAAGAAACAAACCTTTTACGCGACAGCAGTCCAAAACTCTCTCTCTCTCTCTGGAATTATGTTATGTTAAGATCGAGTACGAAGCTTAGCAATAGATTCAAATTGAAAATTATCGTTGCATTTTCTTCTACTTCTTAACCATATTGCAATAAAACATGGTTCACATCTTTCTAATTCATTTTGTTTCTTCAAATTTATTTTAAATCACACATTCTCCTAATAAAATAATTTTATACGTGAATTCATAATTTTTTTTTTTTTTACTTTTTAATCATATATTTTTCAAAAATATCACTTTTCATAAAATTTATTC
>CAIGRB010073062.1:7150-17735 GCA_903798255.1 Fraxinus quadrangulata | reverse complement strand
TGAAAGTAGTTTCTTGATTTAATTTAAAGAAGGTGCCACCCGTTGAAGTATAAGTGACTTTGGAGAAGACCACTGAAAACTTGGACCTTGGAAGTATCAAGGTCTTGGAATTAAAATATGGAAGATCGATTCATATTCAATTCAAGAATTAATTATCTAATTTGGGTAAAAATTCGAATAATTAACTCTTGATATAACATAAATATGAATATCTAAACGGTCTTGTATTCTTTAATTAAAGATTTTTTTATATATAATTTTCTAGGTAATTCTTATTCCACTTTCAAACAAAAGCTTCATCGATTGAAAAACTTTTGTCAAAAATACCTAGATTTGGATGACTCCACCCAACTGGGAAGCAAAACTTGCCATCGCGAGGCTTAACATATAGAAATCGGGTTTTCTACCTGCTATTAGAGGAGGGATAGTGTGGAATGGGAAAAGGGATCAAGTGGTAAAAACAATGTAATAATTATAATCTCTTGATAGTTTAGTCTCGTACACTGAATGCATTAAATCAATATAAAGACGCATGGTAAGTTTCAAGAAAATAAGAAGAAAATATGTCAGCGTGCGACAAGCTTTTTGCACTAATTGCCCAAAAGGTATTTCGAATAAATAATTCCTTAAGTAAAGGAATTATTGACAGATTTTTTTATAGAACTTTGAAATTTGTGAATCTTGTCTCTCAATTTCAAGAAAATAAGAAGAAAATATGTCAGCGTGCGACACGCGTTTTGCACTAATTGCCCAAAAGGTATTTCAAATGAATAATTCCTTAAGTATAGAAATTATTGACAGATTTTTTTACAGAACTTTGAAATTTGTGAATCTTGTCTCTCAATCTGTGTTTTTCCTCCTCACTTGATTGAATCTCTTCCCTCCATTTCAAATTCCTGCGTGATTTCTGTGAGTATTTCCTGTACTCATAGCAGTATTCATTTCGAATTCATACAAGTAAATACTGATGAAGGGGTGAATAAGGAATTGCAACCCCGCCTTAAAACTCTCTACTTAGATTGCTTCTTCAAGCTCACAACCTAGAGGCAATTGCTCGTTCTCTTGATGTGCACGATGAGAGTGATTCTCGACGAAAACATAATACTCCTACAAGGCTTCAGTCAGTTTAACTTTATTGTAATATCCCGCATGAGAGCTCCTCGACCGCTTCCAAACAAGAAAGAGGTCGACAATGAGCCATACAAGTTCTGATAGAGAGCAACCTAGAACTTGACTCACCTAAGAGACAAGGTAAAGGGTTTACTGGATGAGTATAGTAATCATCCTGAAAATTATCGTGATTGGTGCCTCGTCAAAAAAAAACCAACAGAGCTAGAGAAACAAGAAAATAGGAAGAATTAAGATCGACCTTGCCTTTACCTTTCCGATAAAAAATGAGAGGCTGATAGATTCTCACTAAACTATCGAAATCCCCAACGCCCTGTGATAACTCGATTGGTTCCGTGTTTTCTAGAATGCTATCTCTACGTTCATCTATCAAGAAAAGCGTTTTAAAAGATTACCCATCTCTCTCAAGTCACTCTGATAATTTCAAAGATGATGAATGAATTTCCCTGGAAAACATGACACACCTCCTTGATTTACAGATGTAACAAAGTGAAAATTTCTCCACCCAACCCCTACTTATACTTCGACAATAGAATTCAAAAATTTAGCCTGCCAAAAAATAAACCGCTCACATCTTGACACGTGTTGCCTCAGAGAGGTAGTCCTATGCTTTCACTTGACGAGACGCTCTTGCCATTTGTTACTAATACCTACATCGCCAGCTCATCAAAGTCTGTGAATGTGATAGATTGACATCACTCAAAAGTGGGAGGGGTAATGATTTGGTAAGATCTTCAACGATTTACTTTGATTTGTTATCCGATCATTGGTGTTGATCAATTCAACTCCCACCGATTATATCGACCAGTAGAATGTGGGAAGGGATTTACATTTACTGCTTGATGATCGCAATATTCACCTTCACCGACTCATTTACTAAAATATATTCTAGTTTTATTTATTTGACAACTGATTATTATATTATATGATTTTTAATGTAGTGACTAAAGAGACAGTTAAAATGGAGATTGAAATCGTGAAGAAAACTTATTTCTGTGAATTTTAAGTTACACCAACTTCAAACCCATATATCACTTTAATTAGGTATGGAAAGTAGGTATGGCTTCCCAAAAGAGTAAGATAACTTAAACAAAACGCATAGTACTAATTAATAATTAATTTTAATTACATATTTTATGGCAGTAAAAACTTTTTAACTACATATTTCATTAACTTTTATCAAAATCTATAAAAAAATTTATTTGATTTAAATACCTACCAAACAACAAAGGCCAAATAGTATTTTATATAAATAAATTTGCAAAATATATACAATCTAATTAAGCTATAAACATCCCTTGTGTGGTAGCCATAGAGGTAAGTTCATGGACTATTCCCAATTAAGCCCCTGTTTGAGATACATTAAAATTCTCATTCTCATTTTTCTACTCATTTTCAACTACACATTTTTCAATAAAATAATATTTTTCATCACATCAATAACTTTTCCTTCTTTTTCAACTACACATTCTCCATCAATCTACTATTCCAAAATACATTCTTCCAAAATAATGTGGCTCAAACACACCTTAATATTGATTATTCGACTTTAACTTGAATAATTGAATTTTAATTCGGACTATTCTTAACATCTGTTTGAACCACATTAAAATTCACATTCTCATTCTTCTACTCATTTTCAACCACACATTCTTCAATAAAATAATATTTTTCATCACATCAATAACTTTTCCTTCTTTTTCAACTACACATTCTCCATCAATCTACTATTTCAAAATACATTATTCCAAAAAAATGTAGCACAAACACACCCTATAGATATGAAAGTACACGACCCATAATTTACATTTTTTAGCAAAGCCATGATATTTTATAGGATAGCTTGATTTAGTGCAAAGCAAAAGTCACACAAAAAATTCTGAATAACATGCAACAAATCACTATCGATTGGTAATCTCCATCACTGCATCGTCATCCAAAATCGAGTGGCACCCTCAAGCCTCTTAGTTATTATTATGTATGTTGATTACACCAAACTTTAATGAGTGTGGATTCAATTTTTTTGTCATCCATTAATCATTCCCATCATCGCACTCTTATCTTATCTTATCTTAGCTTCAAAGTGAAGCAAAATCTCAATACTAAAAAGCTATTCATTTTTTGGCTTTACAACAGAACACAAGAGACGTAGAATTTAAGAAAGAACAAGGGTTAATTTCACTAATGGTCATTGAACTTTGTACTTAATTTCAGTTAGACCACAACGTTCTTCTGGTGTCTATTATTTAACAGAAAATGCTATATATCAAGTCGTCAAACCGTTAGATCACATTTGTCTGATGTCTATTATCATTTTATCTCCTGTTTCTTTGATTCTTCTTGTCATGGTGGATTAAAGCAACCAACTTAATGTCACGTCATGTTTCCATGTTCCATGCTAGCAAAATCGTTAGTTGTAGTAAACGGCAATAGACACAGTAGCGACATACTCGAAATACAAAAATGAAGTTGGGTGAATATTTTGATACATTCAAGTTTAGTTACTAAACTGAAACACACATGTAAGTTCATGATCAAATGGGTTTTTACTTTTTAAACCTAAAGAAAATAGACACAGTAGTCGATACATGTTTGATTTGCAGTATTAAATTAGAATGAACTCAACATTATAAGGATTTTAACTTCTTCTTTTCTTTATTAATGCTATCAACTATTATTGAATCTTTTCTAACAAGCGTATCATATATTCAAGGACAAATGATGGAAACCTGTGACCAACTACGAATTTGGCTTTCTTTAAAGCCAAGTAACGAAAGTGGGTTTCTCATGATTAATGCAACCACACAATGAGAATAATAGTTTTTTATATATGTATAAAAAACAAATGTATGCCAACAAATTAAACCCCCTTTACCTATCATCTCAATTTTGATCACTTCACTTGCATAGTACATTATGCAACTTGGCTGCTGCTTCTTATTCTTCCTTTTTGTTGCACTTCAGGTACCGGATGTTGCATTTTCTTCGCATTGTACTTCTGAAACAGTATCTAGAACTTTCGAAAAATGCACGACACTTCCTTCTCAGCAAGCCTCAATCTCGTGGACTTTCCATCCGCACAACGCCACCCTCGATCTCGTCTTCTTTGGTAGCTTCATATCTCCATCAGGTTGGGTTGGATTTGGAATTAATCCGATTTCTCCTGAAATGACAGGAACGCGAGCTTTGATCGCTTTCCCAGACCCCAACTCGGGCCAACTAGTCCTACTACCTTACATTCTAGATCCCACCGTAAAACTCCAAAGAACACCGCTCCTTTCCCGCCCCCTTGACATCCACCTCCTCTCCTCCTCCGCCACCTTATATGGTGGTCGTATGGCCACCATACACGACGGTGCAACTATTCAAATATATGCCACATTCAAACTCGTCCCAAATAAAACGAAGATCCATTACGTATGGAACCGTGGATTATATGTTCAAGGTTACTCCCCAACTATACATCAAACTGCAATCAGTGATCTTTCATCCATAGCCACAATAGATGTCCTGTCTGCAACTACAGCCAAGACACACACCAACAATATCAGGACACTGAAAATCATTCATGGCGTCATAAACTCAATTTCTTGGGGAATCTTACTTCCAATAGGAGCTGTAACTGCGCGATACTTAAGACATATACAAGCTTTAGGGCCTGCATGGTTTTATGCACATGCTGGAGTGCAACTTTTTGCAGTTTTCTTAGGAACTGTAGGATTTTCTATTGGAATTAGGCTAGGGGAACTGTCACCTGGACGGGTTTACGGGCTTCATCAGAAACTCGGATACGCAGCATTCTGCCTCGGGTGGCTTCAAACACTGGCTCTGTTGTTTAGGCCTAAAACAACAAATAAATTCAGGAAGTATTGGAAATCATACCATCATTTCGTAGGGTATGCTTGTGTGGTATTGGGGGTTGTTAATTGTTTTCAGGGATTCCAAGTGATGGGAGAAAGCAGGTCTTATGCTATGTTGGCATACTGTCTGTGCTTGTCTACTCTCATAGGCATTTGCATTGCTTTGGAAGTAAATTCTTGGGTTATTTTCTGTAGAAAATCCAAGGAAGATAAATTAAGGAGAGAAGGGCTAATTGGAATTGGAGGTTCTGATCAGAAAGGCAGCGGATCAAGTCATGGTTGACAACCTATTCTTAAAGTTACTTTTTTGAAAGTGAGATTGAGACTGGACTATTTTCTAGAAAAAGTTAAGTTTTGAAAATCATATTTTTGATATAGTAAGTAATTTAAGTCAATCACATATGTAGAGAATGTGTAATCTGCAGCATATATTCTGTCTTTTAGATTTTGCAACACTCACAGCATTTTTGTTCAATATAATGAAATTCTGCAATGCTTGATGAAGTAAAATTATGAATCTTTTTATTTGTTTCCGGTGAAAGTCCCATCTGGCTGGGAGCTTGTCTAACACTATTTTAAGGGAAAATTTAACTAGCTTGATTGATTCATGTCTAATTGGATAATAATGAGTCCATCTTATCCCTCGTGGCTACTTGATTGATTCATCAACGTGCTTTACTTCATTATAACTTTCTAGTTCACCTCTATGAATCAATAGAATATAATGCAAAGTTGGAGAGTATCATGTGGATATCTAATTGTTCTGCCGGATCTTTTGAGTTGAGTCTCAGGGGTGTTTCATGTACTTCTGGGACTATATTTTCTCGATCTTCATTATTAGTATTCTCCAACTCAATCACTGGAAGATCTTTCAACGGAATCACCTTAGACTACTTAATTTCAGGACTTGTGTTTTTAGGTCTTTTCCCAACCAGTCATACAAAAGACTTTCATTGAAATTACATCATTGCTCATGATAACTGACGTGAACTCACAAAGCAATAGTAGCTCCGAAATCCAAAAAAGATTGAATCACAACCCCAAGAAAGCTAAAAATCCTGATTTGAAACTTGATGCAATAATTTATTGAATCAAGGAACCAAAGTTATAAAGGAACTTGGCCTCTTATTCACAAAAATTATGAACTTTACTAAGAAGTTGTTGAACATCACAAAGATAAAATTCTTGATAAGATTGAAATTGAGTTCAATAAAGAACAAGAATAAATCAACCTTGCTCTGATTTAATGTCTCAATAATGTGTTTTTTTCATAATAAAAAGAATGAGCCCTATATATAGAGAACTCACAAAAACCCTAAACAAATCGGAAATAACCTAAAATTTACCAAACAAAAGAGTTGTAACGAAATTAAAAAACTGAAAAAATGCATCCAAATTTTGAACTATGCGACTGTATCGAACACCTAGGTGCGGCCATATGGTAGGCCTCTTTTCTTTTCGAGTTGGTTTTTAATGTTGAATGCGATTGCATACATGTTAAACCTATGCAGACGCATGGTTAGCCGGAATCTCCTCTTCTTCCTTTGCTTAAATCAAACGCACCCATCTTGGTTCTTCTTCCGTGCCCAACGTAAATCTTGATGTTTTGCTCCTTACATTCGAACTCTTGGCCTATGTAACTTGAACAAGTAATCACATGGCTTCTTTGATCTTCATTACTCGTGATCTCATCATTGGTCCTTTTACCACAATCAACATATTTTTGCTAGCGTTTGTCCCATGGTTCTCATCATTCTCTCCCTCTTGAAAAGAATTCGTCCTCGAATTTTCACCTACATCAAACAGAGAAAGATTAGAAACATTGAAAGTAGCAGAAATATTATACTCACCTGGAAGATCTTATTTTGTAGGTATTGTCATTGCTCTTTTCAAGTACTTGGAACAATCCATTTTCTCTCGGTTATAATTTTGACCTCCTCGAGTCGGAAAATGCTATTTTCTTATATGTACCCAAACCCAATAGCCTGGTTCAAATGTAATAAGCATATGTCCTTTATTAGCTTGAGAAACATAATGATCATTCTTCTTCTCAATTTGAAGTCGAACTTTCTCATGGATTGATCTCATCAATTCAACTTTCTTCTTACCATCTAGACTACCTCTTTCATCAATAGGTAAATAAATTAAATCCAAATGAATTAGTGGATTAAAATCATATACAATTTCAAAAGGAGTATGAGACGTAGTAGAATGTATGGCCCTATTATATGCAAACTCTATAAATGGCAAGCAACCCTCCTAACTTTTCAAGTTCTTATTGATTATAGTGCACAAAAGTTGTATCAATGTCCTATTAAATACCTTAGTTTGTCCATTTGTTTGTGATTGACACTAGTAGAAAATAATAAATTCAGCCTTCTTCTTATAATCAATTCAACATAATGCTCATTCTTCTTCTCAATTTGAACTCGAACTTTCTCGTGGATTGATCTCATCAATTCAACCTTCCTTTTACCATCTAGACTACCTCTTTCATCAACAGGTCAACAAATTAAATCCAAAAGAATTAGTGGATTAAAACCATATACAATTTCAAAAGCAGTATATGAAGTAGTAGAATGAGTAACCCATCATATGGAAACTCTATAAATGGCAAGCAATCCTCCAAACTTTTCAACTTTTTATTGGTTATAGTGTACAAAAGTTGTGTCAATGTTTTATTAACTACCTCAATTTATCCATATGCTTGTCAGTGACAAGTAGTAGAAAATAATAGTTTGGTTTCCAACTTATCCCACAAAACCCTCTAAAAATCACTGAGGAACTTAATGTCTCTATTAGACACAATACTCCTAAGTATTCCGTGGAGTTGCACTATTTCCTTAAAAAATAAGTAAGTTATATTCATATGCCATTTGTTTTATGACAAGGAATGAAGTGTGTCATCTGACTAAATCTATCTACTAGACATATGAAATTTCTAACCATTTTAGTTCCAGGCAATCCCAACACAAAAGTTGATAAATACATAAACCCAACGCTCACAAGGAACACGTAAAGGTGTATACAAACATTGTGGTAAAACCTTAGACTTGGCTTTGTTTACATGTAATGCATCTAATACAAATTTGATTAACATTTATTTCCATTTTAGGCTAATAAAAGTGTTCATGCAACATCTCTAAGGTATTCTTAATGCCAAAATGCTATATTAAACCCCTACTATGTGCTTTACGTACTAACAATTCATGTATAGAATATTTAGGAACACATAACCTATTTTTCTTAAACAAATATCCATCATGCTTATAAAATTTATCAATTGCACACACACACACACACACACACACACACATATCCTCCTTGATAATGCATCAACTACTATGTTCTCTTTACCTTGTTTATATAGAATGATATAGGAAAATGTCTCAATAAACTCCATCCACCTCGCATACCTCTTGTTTAATTTACCTTGGCCATTTAGATGCTTCATTGACTCATGATCGGTGTACATTACAAACTCCTTCGACCATAGGTAGTGCTGTCATGTCTCCAAAACTCGAACAAGTGCATAAATTTCTTTGTCATATGTAGGATAATTCAAAGTTGTCCCAGTTAGCTTTTCACTGAAATAAGCTATTGGTCTCCTATCATGTATTAAAACAGCTCCAATTCCTATACCCGAGGTATCACATTCAATCTCAAGAGTTTTGTTAAAGTCAGGTAGTGCTAAAACAAGTGTTGGAACACAACCCATCCTTAATAGTATTAAATGCATGTTTTTGCTCAAAGCCCCAATGGAATCCTGCACTCTTTTTCACAATCTGAGTGAGTGGTGTGGCAAGTGTACTAAAATCTTCAACAAAACGTTTATAAAAGCTAGCTAAACCATGAAAACTTCTTACCTCAGTTATGCTTTTAGGTGTTGGTCACTCGTTGATGACTTTGATTTTCTTCTCATCCATTTCTATACCCTTTACACTAATAACATAATCAAGAAAAACAACTTTTTTCATGCAAAATATATACTTTCTAAAGCTAGCATAAAGTTGTTCATGCCTCAAGACAATAAACACACACCTCAAATGCTCTATATTCTCATCCAAGTTCTTACTATAACTAGAATGGCATTAATGATACGAATTTACCTATGAATGCACGCAAAACATGATTCATTAATCTCATGAAAGTGTTAGGAGCATTAGTAAGTCCAAACGACATAACTAACCACTTATACAATTCATATTTAGTTTTAAAAGCAGTTTTTCATTCATCTCTTTCTTTCATCATAATTTGGTGATATCCATTTTTAAGATCTATTTTATTAAATATACATGATCCATCCAACTTATCAAGCATATCATATAACTTAAGCATACGATGATGATACTTTACCGTTATATTGTTGATTGCCCCATGGTTAATGCACATTCTCCAAGTCTTATCTTTTTAGGTTCAAGTAGTACTAGCACATCAAATGAACTCATGATTTTCCTCATATACCCTTTGTTCATCAACTCCTTCACTTGTCTTTGAACTCCTTTGTTTCGTCGAGATTACTTCATAAATTGGTTGGTTTAGAATAATAGCTCCAGGTATAAAATCAATCTGATGCTCAATACCTAGAATGGATGGTAACCCACTAGGCATGTCTTAAGGAAACAAGTCGCCAAATTCACGCAACAAAGAAATAGCCAAACTAGGGAGGATCTGATTAGTTTCCTCATAATTGAGGTATGATTCCTTGTAGACTAGCAACATCAAATGCTAGATTTCCACTAAAGCTGATAGGAATGCAAAATGTGTATTTTTCCCTCCTTATTTTATGAGCTCATATGATCAATAAGTGCTAAAATGTACTCATTACGTTCATATTTTGATTTAGGTGGCAATTTAATGAAGATGACGTAATTTGGAAGAAATAGGTGAAAAGAGGCGAAAGTGAAAGGAAATGAAAGTTCGAGGACTAAAATGTAAATACTCAAAAGTCATGTTGAACTTCACAGTGAAGATTTGAGAGTGTTAGAGGTCAATTGGATAAAGAAAAAAGTCAAAGGGAGGAAATATCCTCAAAGTAGGATCACACATCAATTTCCAATCGAAAAGTTATGCATTAGATTTTCAGTCTTAGTTTGAAACTCATTTTTGACATAGCAAACGATCTAATTAGAAGATGATATCTGAAGCAAAGTTGTAGGACTTTGAGTTATCTTTCTAACACATCTTAAATTATCTCAATCAGATATCGAGAGAGAAAGATATGATCAAAACACTAAACACTATTCGGCAGAGAAAAATTAACACTATGCGGTCGATAGTGTTAATTTCTTACGACCACACAGACAATTACCGAGATGACCACATGACCTATAACTATGTGGTCGCATAGTTCATTTTGGTGTCGCGATTTTTTGATTTTCCTAATTCCGTTCAACTACGTATGGAAACAAATCTTTTGGTCATATATCAACCCTAGAACACACGAAAAATACACCAGAACGCCTCCAACCTATTTTCTCTCTATTTTTCTTATTATGTGTAACTAACTCTGGGTGCTTGATTGAAGGATACCGAAGCCTTGGAAAATATTATAACTGTGAGATCCACCTATTTTCATCGTTTAATTTATATTTTCA
>CAIGRB010073053.1:6049-18702 GCA_903798255.1 Fraxinus quadrangulata | reverse complement strand
ATGAGAAGTCCAATTGACGACCAACAAGAAGTGAATCAAGAATAAATAAATCAAGATGATGAACTTCTTCATAGTGAACACTCCTAGGGATAATAATATGTGCAATTGCACGATGAAGAACTTTGTAGGGGATAGTGAGATGGTTTAGATTCAAGATCATTTTAGTAGTCAATGGTCGGTCAGTGACTTGACAACGTACCTCAAGTTCGTTGTAGCCTTCAAACATAATGGGATAATTTTGGACGTAGGCATAGTTATCACATTCTTCTAACCCAAGTATTTCCCGAATAGTAGCCCTATCGAGTGTAATATGTTTTTCCTTGATTGTGCACGTGACATGGTGCGAATAAAAGAGATATTCCATAAAATTCACGAATCAATCTAGGATAGGCATTCTCAGAGATCGATACAACATTATTCTACCAAATACCCTCAAAATACTCTTCTATTCTAAATGAATGAGCTTAAAGATAAAAATCGAAGACATCAATGGACTTATCAATTATGATAGGAGAATTGGTGAAACGGTTAGGCATGGGCATGTCAACTTTGACATTCGACGAGTTTGCTTCTCCCCTCTTTGATTTTTTCTTCGAAGGTGTAGTTGATTCGAATTTTTCGACCAAGAGTGAGAGAGATTTTTGGATTTTCAAACTTTTGGTGAGGAAATGAGTGAAAAATGATAGGAAATGTATGGGGAGTAAAGCTTTGAAGTAGGTTAATGTTTTAACAAGATTTGCAATGAGTTTTCAAAGGAGAATCAAGATTTTCGAGTGTTGAAGCAAAAAACCTAAAATTTTGAATTTTCTTGATAAAAAATGGTGTAGAACCTTGAGATTTGATAAGAAAGTTTGATGAATGTGATATATTTGTTGAAATATTGGAGTGATTTTGATGAACAGAGTCAAATGGGTATGATTTGAAGAGAGGGGATGAAGAGAATTCGTGAGTTTAGGGTTTAAAATGTTGATTTGGGGATGAAATTTGATGTTTAGTGAAGTTGAGTCGCGAACTTTTCTGTCGACCGAAAGTCTACAGAAATTTTTTAGGGAGGCTACAGTTCATTTTGGCTGACTGGGTCGATCGAAATAGTAAAATGGTCGATCGAGATTTCAAGAATTTTTCATATAATCATGTGTTTTAAACAAATTTGGCCATAAATTTAAGATTCTCTATGAATATAAGAAAATCTATCGAGAGCAAGATGTTTAGTAAGAATGTTGGCCAATTGTTTATCGGTACTAACAAATTCTAAGTAAATATCACATTTTTGCACGTGATCTCTAAAAAAATGATATCAAATTTGAATATGTTTGGTGCGAGAGTGCAAGATGAGATTTTTGGACAGATTTATAGCACTAGTGTTATCACACATAATAAGAGTATTTTCAAAAGTTAAATGATAATCACTAAGGGTTTGTTTCATTCAAAGAGTTTGAGCACAACATCTAGCCGCCAAGATATATTCGGCTTTGGCGGTTGATAGTACAACATAATTTTGTTTATTGCTAAACCATGATACAAAGGCAAAGCCTAGAAAGTGACAAGTTCCACTGTGCTTTTTCGATCAATTGTGCAACCCGCCTAATTGGCCTCCAAATAGCTAATAAGGTCAATGTGCATGCCATTGGGATACCAAAGTCTTAAAGTTCTAGTACCACATAGATATCTAAAAATTCGTTTTAAGGCACTTAGATGTGATTTTTTAGGATTTGATTGAAATCTAGCACATAAGCAAACACTAAATATGATATCAGGTCCACTGGCGATTAAATAAAGAAGAGATCTGATCACACCTCGATATTTTGTTACGTCGATTGAAGTGCTGTACTCATCTTTATCCAATTTGATTGTTGAACTCATTGGAGTATTCATTGGCTTCACGTCTTCAAAATCGAATTTCTTGAGCATGTCTATGATGTACTTTGTTTGGTTAATGAAGATACCTTCATTAGTTTGTTTGATTTGAAGTCTAAAAGAACTTTGTTCTCTCATCATACTCATTTCAAATTCCTTGCTCATACACTTTAAAAACTGTTCACAAAGGAAAATATTAGTTGCACCAAAAATAATATCATCAACATAAGTTTGTACAACAATCATGTAATTTCTTTTTGATTTTGATAAAAAGTGTAGTAACTGTATTTCCCATTTGAAAATCATTTGAGATAAGGAATTTACTCAATCTTTCATACCAAGATCTAGGAACTTGTTTCAAATCATATAAAGCTTTTCTAAGTTTAAACACATTTTTCGAAAATTTATAATTTTTGAAACTGGGAGGTTGCTCAACATAAACTTCTTCTTGAATAAAACCATTTAAAATACACTTTTTATATCTATTTGATAGAGTGTGAAACCTTTATGGCAAGCAAACGTAAGAAGCATGCGAATAGATTCTGATTTAGCAACTGGTGCAAATGTTTCTTCGAAATCTATACCTTCTTCTTGATTGTAACCTTAGGCCACTAATCAAGCCTTGTTACGGACAATTATACCATTTTCAACTCGTTTATTTCGAAAAACCCATTTTGTTTCAACAACTCGTTTGATCATTTGGTCTATCAACTAAATCTCAAACATGATTTCTTTCAAATTGATTTAGTTCTTCTTGCATTGCTATAATTCAAAACCCATCAAATTCGACTTCTTTGAAATTCTTAGGTTCAATTAGAGAAATCAAAGCGCAATTATTTAGAAAACTTTTGGTAGAATTTTTAGTACTTACATCTTTGGAAAGATCACTGATGATGAGCTCCTTTGGATGAGAGCGAACAAACTTCCATTCGATGGGAAGTGTTGAATCATCTTGATTTAAAAGATTCTCCTTCCTTTTGTTCAGAAATTTATTCTTCCAAATCTTTAACTTCAACATCTTTAGGATCTTCCTTGTTTTGGTCTTCAATGTTCATTTGCTCAAAAGAAATTTCCAAACCTACATCAGTACCTTTCTCTTGATCAAAAGAATTAATTTCATCAAATGTAACATGCATAGATTCTTCCACTACTAGAGTTCTTTTGTTGGAAACTCGATAAGCTTTGATAGTAGGTGAATATCCAAGGAAGATTCAAACATCGAATTTTGAATCAAATTTTCCCAGATTTTCTTTTGTATTTAGTATAAAATATTTGCAACCAAAAACTTTAAAGTAACTAATATTGGGAATTCTATTTTTCCAAAGCTTATATGGAGTTTTGGTGTTTTTTCGACTTACCAAAACTCTATTCATAATGTATCAAGCAGTGTTAACGGCTTCGGCCCAAAAATATATGGGTAAGTTGTTTTCATTTAACATGGTCCTAGCCATTTCTTGAAATTTACGATTTTTTCGTTCTACTACACCATTTTGTTGAGGAGTTCTAGGAGCCGAAAAATTATGTTCATATCCATTTTCTTTACAAAAATCATCAAAGACAATATTATCAAATTTTCCACCATGATCACTTCTAATTGTTGTAATAAAATATCCTTTTTAATTTTGAACATTTTTACAAAAATGTTTGAATACTTTTAAAACTTCATTTTTCAAGTTCAAAAACAAAACCCAAGTAAATCTTGAGAATGCATCAACGATAACAAATGTATAGTGCTTGCCATTTAAATTTGCCGTTTTAGAAGGTCCGAAAAGATCCATGTGAAGAAGTTAAAAAGGTTTTATGGGTGAAGAGAATTGCTTGGTTTTGAAGGAGCTTTTTGTTTGTTTTCCAAATTGACAAGCATCACAAATTTTGTCATTTTCAAATTTCAAATTTGGTAGACCTTTAACAAAGTAATTTTTTGAGATTTTTGAAATAAGGTCCATACTAACATGGCATAATCTTCTATGCCATAACCAAGTATCATCTGTAGAGCTTGAAAAACATTTTAATTCTTTTTTCAAATTCAATGTTAATGGCATAAACATCTTTACTTCGACTTCATATGAACAATACCTCTTTCGATGTAGCATCCTTAATAAGGCATTTCGAAGAATTAAATTTTATACGATAACCTTTATAAAAATGTTAATTAATACTTAACAAATTATATTTGAGATTATCTACTAACAAAATATTTTCAATAGAAGGAGATGAATGATTACTAATATTTTCAATGTCCATGATTTTTGACATTATCTCCAAATGCGACATAACCCCCATCTTTTCTTTCAAAACTTGACAATAATATTTTGTCTCCGATCATATATTTTGAGCAACCACTACTCAAGAACCAATTGCTCTTTATCCTTGAAGACACCTACAAGAATTGATTCAAATTTTTGATCTTGGTACCCATTTAACTTTGGATCCTTGATAGTTAGTGTTAGTGGACCCTTGAACCCACTTATTTCTTTGAAAGTGTAATTTCTTTTTGATTAAGCAATTAAAAGTTACGTGTCCAAATTTTTTACAAATGCTACATGTGGTGTTAGAAATTTTGACATATATGTTTTCAAGAGATTTTTGCTTTAGAGAGGGTTTATATCCAATTCCTCATCTATCAAAAAAATATTTTTGTTTCCCAAGCATTAACTCAAAGTTTTTCTTTCTTTGAGTGAATTTGTGTACAATTTTGGTTAAATCTAGGACTTTTTCTTTTAGGAAGACATTTTCCTTGATTAGGGATTTATGATCATCTTTTTCCTTCTCAAAATTCTTTAAAATCTCTAAAATCTTTTTGGTCTCATTTTGTAATAGAATGTGTTGCTTTTTGAGAGTAGAATGTTTGAGAGCAAGTTTTTCAAAAACTCTAATGATTTCATCATAAAAAGTAGATAACTCATCATAAGAGGGAGTGTCGTTTGTGTTTACCTCATCTTCAATGGCCATGAAGCACATATTTGCAACTTCGTTTTCTTCTTGTTCATCATCAGTTTCATCCCAAGTGGCTTGTAGAGCTTTTTTCTTAAAGAATTTTCTCTTATTGAGACATTCGATTCTTTTGTGACCGGGTTTGTCACAATCATAGCATACAACCTTCTTGTTTTTTTCCTCATCTTTGTCATCTTTCTTTTGGAATCGACAGTTGTTGCGAAAGCCTCTCCATTTCTTGACAAGGAGAACAAGGTCATCAAGTTCCTCATCACTCTTGTTCAAGTTTGAGGTTTCATCATCATTTGATGATTTTAAAGAAATTTGTCTTCTAGGAGATTCTTTCTTTTCTTCCTCTTTTGCTTTCCCAGATTTCTCCTTTGTTTCGACATGCTTTAGCTCATAGGTAATCAAGGTTCCATAGATCTCTTCTAAAAGATATGTGTTGATATCTTTGGTGTTCTCTATCAGCATCCTCAATGAATCCCAATCTTCCGAGAGAGCCCTAAGAATTTTGCTAACAAGTTCTCCATTAGCAAATTTTTGATCAAAACCTTTAAGACTATTAACAATATCGTGAATCAAGTAATCATGCTAGCAATGGGTTCATCTTGTTTCATGAAGAAATTTTCAAAGTTTTTATACAAGAGACTTATCTTACTTTCTTTCATTTTGTTTGAACCAATGTGTGTGATTTCTAATGCATGTCAAAAATCATATGCGGAATCACATATGCTAATGTGATTAAATTCATTTATATCTAAAGCACAATAAAGGAGATTTTTGGCTTTTGCATTCAAAGACAATTTTCTTTTATCATCCTCATCATATTCTTCTTTAGGTTTTGAAATAATTTGGTCCGATTTTCTATCAACTTTAATCACCTTAGTAAGCTTATGAGGACCAAATTCAATAACTTCCCAAACAATATAATCACTTGATTGGATATAAATTATCATTTTAATTTTTCAATAATTATAATGTGTACCATCAAACAAAGGAGGATGATTTGTAGAATGTCCCTCAATATTAAGATTAGACATAACACAAGATAGTCAAATATTTTAAAATGTGCACCTAGGCTCTGATAACAATTGATAACCCAAGAATAACTAACCAAGATGGGGTGAATTGGTTTTTGAAACTTTTTCGACAATTAGTCTCAAAGTTATTTAATTCACAAGATATAAATGTCAAGTATGATACGAGAAGTAAATATGCAAATTCAATAACTTAATTCAAGTATGAATATGACAATATAAATGACAATTTAAAGTAAAGTGCACGAATGTAAAGATAACAAGCAAATTTAATGGGGTTCGATACACAATGTGTTCTACGTCTCCGTTACCAAACTCTCCATCACCAGCAAGCCAAATACACTATAATGATAACTTACAAACAAGGAATACCAATTCTTAAGTGACTTACAAATAAGGAATACCAATCCTTAAGTGACTTACAACAAAGAACACTTATCCTTAAGTGACTTAAAACAAGGAGCACGTATCCTTAGGTGACTTACAACAAGGAGCACATATCATTTACAACAATTGAGTTTTCACAAGACTCTTGAAACCATCAAAATATAAGTGATATTTTTACAATTGAAAGAACTCTCTTAACAAATGATATAATCAAGTCAAGTATTTAGAGAGTTAGGATAACACTTCAATAGATAGCAAATAGTAAAACTCAAGTATTTATGTAGTAAACTTTGATAAATTATGGATAATGAAATAGTTTGTATCTTTAAATCAAAGTTTTCAACATATGATCTCTCTTAACAAGCAATACAAGTTAAGTATGAAGAGAGATTTACACTTCAATATAAGTGTTGGTGAAGAAAATTTTTATCGAGAATTGAAAGTAGATGAAATTGAGAAGTTTTCTTGCAAGGTATAATCCTTGATGAAATAGATGAAACTAGTTTTAATCAACCAAGAGATTCTTTGTAATAAATGAAATAGAATGTATATTTAAGTAAGATTAATGATTTTCAATAAATAAACTCTATTAATTGCTCTTGTATGTTGTTTTAATTGAATGCAAAAAAGATGACTATTTATAGACCAAAAGATTGAAAATCAGGAAATTTCAGTTGATCAATTTCGGTCGACCAAAGTGTGAATATGGCTATTGTAAAATTCAAATCGTTGAAGTTTCGGCTGACACTCCGGTCAAGCAGATCGGTCAACTGAATTGTTCAATCCGATAAGATGCAAATCCGGTGAGCATTGTAAAATCAGATTAAGAAGCCTGTATGTGGCCAATTTCGGTCGACCAGTTTATACTTTGGTCGACCGAAGTATATAGATTTTGGAAATTAGTTTTTTATATCAAAATATTTATTTTTCCCAAAATGTATTTCATATTATGAGTCAAAAATATTTTTATGCAAGTGAATTATGAAAATAAGTTTGTGCTTTATGAGCTTGCTAAAAATCGATGAATTATACTTTTACATATAAATCGAAACAATTTCTAAAACTCTAATCTTCAAGGTTCTTGATCTCTTCGAGTCTCTTTTGATTGTTTGTTTCTCAACGGATGACGAGTTGAGGCTTTGAGTGCTTAAAAAGATTTGTTCATGAAAAGCTCAATAAACTAGACTTATTAGAAATATAAGTGTATTGTTTGTTGTAATCAAAACATGGAGCTATATTAAATCATAGGTCAACACGAGCATCGCCTCTGCAACTTATGTCTAAAGCATCACTTCTACCCAAAAGTTCATGCATTATATGAATGTCCATACCTGGACTTGGAGGACTATTGTGATACTAGTTTCTTTGTATCATTACATTATCACTGCTAGCATGTTACGACACTATTTTCACTACGTCAGTATATATGTCACGTTATCGACATCATCAACATATTGTTTCACTATAGCACCTACTATTACACTAATTGTGCAAGCATATGACATGCTATAATACATGATAGGCTTTCTGCATATTTGAGATTGATATATATTTTCGAAACAGTTTGTAAGTCCTCATTTATTGGAGCTATTTATATTTCTGAGGCAATCTGTAAAACCTCGTCTACTTGACGCCTATATATCGAAGTTCGACCAGTACATAAATGTACGACTCAGATTTGGGGGACCATTGTTCACTTATAAATTACGGGGCATCGACTATTCATTGGATTTGGCTTATTAAACTGAACAATTTGCATCTTGAGATCGGCCCATTATCCACGTCGTCCATTTACTTTTTCCTATATATGTGATTTCATTTACAATCAAGGTATGATTTCTAACACTATCCAAATTCCCTCTTCCTCTCTTGCACTTTCTTTTTCTCTCGTCCGGTCGTAGATTTGTCGTCGGAGTGCAAACGGTCGCTGGACTTTTTCCAACTAGTGGCTTTTGCCTTCTTACGGGTGTTTCAGTATGCAAGTGATGTCTACGTGGAGGGAAGGTGAAAGGGATTCTGTTGGCGCATTTTTTGAGGTCAACAATATTTTCTAATCACATAAATGTGAAGAGTAAATTCCCCACATCTAGCAATAAGAGACTCTTTTGCTTCATTGATCATTATATCATTGATTCAACATTGAATGCCAAAAATTTGATTAATATTGAAGAAATTCTCACAATGTTTTAATTTTTAATCCAAAAAATCCAACCAAAGAATAATGCTTGGATTTGCTTTCTAAACCTAATTCCTAACCAAAATAAAATAGTACTACACCCAGAAGTATTTATTCTCTTGTAAAATTAAATAAAAGACAATAATCAATTAAATGACCTAAACAAATAATAAAAGAGGACACTAAATAACACTTGAGCTTTTCTTTTGGACCACATAATCATTCTCCTCATTTTGAGAAATATTCATCATCGAGTTGCATAGTGTTTGTTTCCAACAATTCACACACTGAGGCAACGGAAAAAACATAACAAAAGTTATCTATTTGGAGGCTTGCCCATAATATAATCATCAATTCCTTAAAAGTATGCAAGGTGGTTTGATGCCAACCATGAATAGAAATTTCAAGAGTCTCGTGATAATTGTAAATATTACATTTATTTTAGCTAGTAGCATTTAAGAGTGATTAATATGAGTTTGATACTTGATTATGTTGTTTATTGATTATTTTGGGAAAACAAACTCAATATTACACTTGAAATGATGATAAATTGACAAAAAAATGATTAAAGTTGGGCATATTTTGGAAGTTGGGGATTAATGAATCACATTTGATAGTTGAAGGACCTTAATTGAAAAATCTAAGGCTCAATTTGAACAAAAAGAGGAAGCAGAAACCACATAGCACGAGTGAAAGTATAATTTTCAATAATTTGAGATATCTTAATGTGACTAAAACTATTGTTCCTATTATCTTGGAACTCTATTTTAGACCTCAATTGAGGCATATAAATTGGAGATTTCCATTCAAACAAAAGAAGTGCTAGAGACGCAATCTTGAAGCAAAATTATACATCCAAATACATTAAATTCTTAAGATTTATATCTTAATTTGGGATTTGAAGGTTGAAAAATACAAAATTGTCCGGGAGATATACAAGCTTTGAACAGAAAATTGATGGTCCATTGTCGAGAAATGGGTACCAAAGAACAACAATTGCTACTATTCTTTTCTTTATTCCTTATATTGAAGTATCGAACCCTTAATTGTTTTAGTCCTTTAGTTTCAACATTATGATAAACTAAATAATTAATTTTTAGGATGAATGATGAAGTTTAGGTTAATGTTCATTTAATTCAATTGATTTCATGCGAAGTTTGATTATGTATTAATTTCTTATTGTATGTTTAATTGACATTTAATTGTTTGATCGCCTATTGTTGAATTTAAGGACAATATTGAGTTTGAAATTAGATTCCTATTGGATTATTGTAATTTAATTCTTTTTATACGTGTAAGAATTTTCATAGGAGTACACTAAATCTAAACATGCTAGTAGAGTTAGTTTTACTCGAGCTACTAATAGCTAAATTCTCCCCCTCTTCTAGTTTGAAGAAGCTTTGGGGACTCAAGGCAAATAGCCTTAGCGGATTCATTAAGCCTTTAATCGGATCACTAAAAAATCCAAGAAGAACTTTAAGAACAATGATTTGAATTTTGTGTAAACGGTTGGATGATTTTGATTTACAAGATTGAGATATGTCTGTTCTATATTTCAATTACAAAATATCTTCCTATTTACATGAAAAACTAGACTAAAAAATAGTTTTATTTTTAAAAATGTCAGGCGTCCAGCCTTGCCCTTATGTGCATGGCCGCGTGCCCATGTGACCAGCAAAGAAAAAATCTTTGTTGGTCACGACCAGTTCTGCACCAAAGTGCGTGCCCGTACGAGATTGCACACGACTATGACAACCCATTTCCTGGACTCTTCTATCCCATTTTCGACTCTCTTGCATCCTTCCTCATCCTAATCTCAAATATTTGAACAATTACAATAGCAATTTTGTATTCAAAAAGTCACATTGTCAAGAGACAGAGCTATAATTCAAGAATACAGCTAATGGATTGACCATAACACAAACCCATCATGTGTGGGTGGATTATAAGCATAACAAAAAATAAAAAGTTTGTGAAGAGATACTTATTCTCTATCAAACTTATTAACATGAAACCAGCCTCCTCAAACATTCTCCAAGTCGTCAGATATGCTTGAAATTATATTGGCAATATTACACTGAAAGTGATTCCTCGACAAAATTGAGATTGTCTTGTTAATATATACTATATTCCTGGCAAGCAGTTAAGCTGAACAACTAAAAATCCATTATCAGACTGTTGATGGTAATTTGGAAAAGAGAAATCGAAGCGAGAAGGGAACTTGCTTTAAAGAGAAAAAAGTTAATATGAAAATGATAAAAATGAATCTTCTGCACATTTTTTACTGACAAGATAGGTCCAGATTGGTATAATAACCAGAGATCATCCATACAAGGAGAAAAAGGCAACATGATAATGACTATATTGAACAAAAAAGCTGAATAATTCCAGCATCTTGGTATGAATGGTAAAATTCTAAACAATATTGTAAGAATAAAAACTGAGCCCATAAATTGAAAACTAATACAAAGATCACCATGGTGAAAGAAGCATACACGAAAAACAACAAATAAATTTTTTATGCTTTTTTAGGAAAAATTATTTCATAAAGTGAAGCTTAATTATTAGCACCAAGAATTGGGATTAATTAACCATCAACAGGAGGGTTGAAAGGCGTGGCAACCAAGTAAAGGTTGTTTTTCCTCTGTACGCTTATTCCTGATACCTCGGTCATGTCAAGATCTTTAGGGTTCATTCCATTAGGAAGTTTCCAGTCAAAGTGATAGAGAAGTTGAGCTAAAGGAAGATCAATATTTGCCAAGCCAAAGTTAATGCCGGGACAAAACCTCCTTCCTGATCCAAACGGAAGATTTTCAAAGTTATTTCCTGTTCTCAAACCTTTCTGGCTTAAACTTTTCTGGTTCTACCCAATATTCTGGATCTCTTCCCAAAGCCCAGATATTAACCGTAACTCTTGCTTTGACGGGTATAGTATACCTATCAATTTCACATTTTTCTCTGCATGCTCTTGGGAGTAAAGTAACGGCAGGGTGTATTCCACCTGAAAACCCACAGTCTTCCAAGATATCTAGAGCATATTTTCGTTGGCATAATGTAATGCCTTTTTCTAACCGAGCCACTTCAATGCCCAAAATATATTTCAATTCTCCCAAATCTTTAATAGTAAAAGATTCATGTAAAAACTTCTTAACAGTAGCTATTTCATCCAGACTGTTGGAAGCAAGAATGACATCATCTACATAAATCAAAAGTGCTATGAAAATGCTTGAGTTATGTTTGATGAAGAGAGAAGAGTCAGACTTCCCTGGGACAAAACCAAACTGAATTAAGGAAGAAGACAGCTTTGAAAATCATTGTCTTGAGGCTTGTTTTAGGCCATATATACTCTTCTTAAGTTTACAAATTCTTGGGTCATTGTGTGAAGAATATCTTGGAGGTAATTGCATGTACACTTCCTCATTTAACTCTCCATGAAGAAAAGCATTATTTACATCAAGTTGATGTAAATACCAATGCTTAGTGGCTGCTATGGCTAACAAAGTTCTAACAGTTGTCATTTTAGCCACGGGAGAGAAAGTGTCAAAATAATCAAGTCCTTCCTACTGGGTGTAGCCTTTTGCTACTAACCTCGCCTTGTATCTATCAATAGTGCCATCAGCCTTAAACTTGACTCGATATACCCATTTACAACCAATTGCAATCTTATTTGAAGGCAGAATTGTAAGATCCCATGTATTATTCAATTCAAGGGCTTTGATTTCTTCAGACATGGCTTGTTGCCAATGATAGTAAGATTTTGCTTGATTGAAATTCTTAGGTTCAAAAGTAGAAGACAAAGCAGAGGTATAGGCGGCATAATTGGAAGACAGATGTTTTGTAGTTAAAAAATTTTCAATGCCATAAGGCTTACCAGATGAAGGAACACAGCAGCTAAGAGAATCTTGAGTTGTTAAGTCAGATCTGGTCATATTACCACAATAGAATTGTTGTAGATATGAAGGAGGATTTCTTGTTCTTGTAGATCTTCTAATAGGTGAATTTTCAGATATATGTGTAGGACATTGAGAAGCAACAGATTCTAGAACGTCAGGAATATTAGTATGTGATAGAATATGAGATATATGATCATAAAATTTTGGAAAATCAGGAAAGACAAAAGGAGTATGAACTGTGTTTGGGATAGAAGGAAAAGTTATTTTATGAAATGTAACATTTCGAGAAACAAAAATTTTTAGGGTGATAAGATCAAGCACTTTGTAGTCTTTTATATTTGGTGGATAACCAACAAAAATACATTT
>CAIGRB010072986.1:74770-87949 GCA_903798255.1 Fraxinus quadrangulata | reverse complement strand
AATTTTCTATTTTATTAATATTCAGGAAGAATATTAATTTATCGCTCCTAAAGAGCATAACATTTAGTATTTCAATATTCTCGAATAATATTACATGCTCTAGAAGTGCACTACATTACAATTTCAATAGTTTAGGATAATATTGACATATTATCCCAGAAGAAGCATATTTTTATATTAAATTACTATAATAGAGGAATAATCAATTGTTGTTTTAGAACAAAACGCAATTCTAATATTCAAATATTCAAAAAGAATATTACTGAATCGTTTGAATCAATTTATACATATCAATATTCTAAATGAATATTGTTTTTGAAGAAGACAATAAAACGTAAATCAATTATGATCATTCTTGGAAAACATCAAACAAAATTTTGATTTAATATTTTGAGAATTTTATGAAATCTCCTGAATAATCAATATTAAGTAATGAAGAGGAGACATATTTTATTTTAGTATTTTATTATTCATTAAATATAAAAGAAACTTTTAGAGTTTCTAAAGTCAATATGTTAATTAGTAAAATTGAATTATATCTTATATTGAATCAGAAGTTCAATTTGATTTTATTATTTGGCATGATCGCTCAGATTATCTCGGATCAATAATGATGTGAAATTGTGAATTCAAACATTTAACGAAAAATGTGGAGTTTTTTCAATCCAATGAATTCATATACGATATTTGTTCCCTATTAATAGTAATCATCCATCACTAGCTAAAATAGGGACTAATTTCTCTATATTTCTGAAAATTTATTAGGGTGATATATGGGGTCTCGTTACCATCCACGTTGAACATTTACATATTATTTGTATCTAATAAATTTAATACATCTACGATAGTGAAAGGCCATGAGTAAACATCTGGTGATTTGCCTCTTCCTTTTTTCAAGGGATGAGGACTTATAAAATACCGCATCTTCCTTTATTCAAAGAACAAAGACTTCAAGATGCTGCCTCTGATAATAAGCTATCCACGAGCTAGGACTCACCTTCAGTAAATAAGAAAATCGCAAGCTAGGGCCCGCAGCTAGCTTCGGACATACAAGGTCCTGAAACTTGCATCGACTAATGTAGAAGGTCAAAAGGGCCTTAAATAAGAGATATCTTAGCTAGACACTATTTTGTATTTTTTGCCCAAGCTGTAGTCCATGGCCTCAACAAATCAATAAATAAGGCAAATTCTCCTCAAATTTCTTGCGTGATGTCAACTCTGTACACAGTTTAATCTCTAACCGGACAAGATTAAAATATAGAATTCAATCTGTATGACTCCAATTAAGCAAAGCAAAACATGCAACTTGTGGACTTTTACCAATCGATGATTGAGATGGAGCAAATGTGACGCGGGTCATAGTTTTAATTTATTTTGGCAGCATACCTTAATTGAAATGGATAACACATATATATAAAGAAACAAATTAGTCGAATGGATAATGGGCTGAGGTCCAAACCCAATAGAAAATATTTTATAGGTATAACAACATACAAGACAATATTAATATATGTATGAGATTCTCGAAGATATCAATAAGAGCTACTCGAATCATTATGTTACTACAGTCTTTAAAAATTAATAAATATCTCGTATGAAGACGATATTATTTGAAAACTAAACAAAATAACATAAGACATACTTTACGAGAAACTATAATATTGAAGACATTGACATATGAGATTAGAAAGAATTGCAACAAGAATTGAAATTAATGGAGTATCTGTACTCTTTTTCCTTCAATCAAGTTTTGTCCTACTAAACTTTCTTGACAAGGTTTTAAAAAGACGACATTTTATTACTCCAAATTATTTGTACTCTTTTTTTATTTGTTGACATTTTTGTTCCATCGAATCTTTTTGCCAAACAAAACTTCAGTAAAAATAGTTATTGTGTAAATAATCATTGAAGGGGGAGTGTTGTAAATAAACTAGTATTTGTGAATGACAATTATACCCATATAGCCCTAAATTCTATTTTACCATTGTATCCTCATTTCTTACCTAAAAATATGTGGCATTGGTTTTTAATATAATACATACAAGTATATTGATTTTTCTAATTTTCTTTCTATATTGTAACAAAAATAATAATTCTGCTATATTTACAGAAAATGACTGTCACGATTTTTACCGAATACACTTGACAGTTTTCTATCGGAAAAAAAAATAAAAGAATAAACTCACGGAATGTATTTTTTGTCGATTTACATCTATTGGTTCACGTAAAGTTAACATAAAACTTTATCTCAAAATAAAGTAAAAAACAGACAAAAAAATTGTGTGCTAACGCATGCCTCCCTCCCTCCCTCAAGAGGTAAATTGTTAGAATTCAACGAATTCCATGTGTAGTTTATGCTGTTATCAATATCAAAAGGAGGAATGCCCGTTAATCACGGTTTGATCCATATTTTCCAATTGGAAAATGCTAAATGAACATAACCCTTCACATAAGGGTGTCCATAATGGACACCCGGCGCCCCCCTATTGGAGGGGGCGCAGGTGGGACCCGTGCCCCCTCCAATAGGGGGGCGCCGAGTGTCCATTATGGACACCCTTATGTGAAGGGTTATGTTCCCCTGGCATAACCCTTTCCAATTCCATCCCGTGAACTATAAATTAATTAAAAAATTCGGCCGTTAAAATGATTCCACAAACGCCTCTCCCTCACCTCACTACGCACGCCGGTGAACAGTCCACCGCATTACCAACAAAGAACTCAAACAAAACACAAATCCAAAATCAAACACTCTCTCAACACGACGCCGTTTTCACTTTCTGGCGACGGGAATTCATATGGAATTCTCCGACGAGAAGTCATCGGATGCCAAAGCTTGGGGCCTATTCAAGCTTCCATTCCGGAACCAGCACTCGACTACGACGTCTTCTTCTTCTGGTTTTGTTCATTATAATCAGCAGCAACAGAGTTACAATAATCATAATAATATTAATGATAATTCACAGGTGGAAGGACTAAAGGCTCATGGTTCCAGCTCGGTTTCTTCTGTTGCCAGATCTCTGCTCCCCACGCGACGTCGTCTTAAGCTCGATCCCGCTAGCAAGCTCTATTTTCCTTGTAACACCTCTCTCTTCTTCGTCTCTTACTTTCTGAAAATTGATCTTCAGTTGTTTTTACCATATATGTAGGTATTCGGTATACTTTGTATTAAAATTAATTTTGTTTGATAAAACTGCTTATTTACTTGAATTAAGCTCGATCTGTGTTTGCTGTTGACTAGGATAGGTTCAATTTGTAAGCTTTCTATATGAGCTATACCCGTATAAGGATAAATATATTTGTTATTGCCATTGGTTAATGGCTATATATTTTGAAGATTTTTTTAGTGACAAGTGCTACAAAGAGAGAATTTTTACTTGGGATGACATTGAGTAGATCTAAAATGCTATAAAGAACTCGGCATAAACTAATTTAATCAGTGTGAATGCCATATAAAAATGTAAGAGCCTTTTTACAAACCATTGCAATGAAAATTAACTTCAATTTATCTAGTTAAAATTAAATGAAAATGGCCCTAAAGTGAAGTTTTAATGGTAACAAATGGCTGCTCCCACTGACGAGAGGTTACAGATGCGCCAATGAGAACGATGACTTGCCAAGGAAATTAAAAGCATTTGCAGAAGCACGATGTGTGATCTGATTCAAAATTTTCAATCGAGTTGAGAGTTTAAATCTCCCCTCCTCTCCCCACTATTCTTCCAACTTTTGACATTAGTTCTTTTGATATTTACTATCAGGCTCCTGACATCTGACATCATTTATCTCAATAGGGTCTATAGTTTTGTTCTTCATTTTATCAATCTTGCAGTTAATTTTCAGGCAATCTATTCTCAATTATTCTCCCTCCCCTCCCTGCATGGATTTCTACGTTTTTTGAGTAATTACATCCTGTCACTGTTAACATCCTTATTGGCTAAATCTTGCCTTGCAAAATCCATCTTTTTATGGGCAATAAATTTCTTTTTTTGTTTTATTAATTCCAGATGAACCTGGTAAGCAAGTCCGAAGTGCTATTAAGATTAAAAATGCAAGCAAGTCTCATGTAGCTTTCAAGGTATGATAAATTACTTGTGATGTACTTATTTATTTACTCCCCCATCCTCTTTTAATGCTGATGGACTGTAGAAATTTATGATCGAAAATCTGGTCTCACATAGCCTCAATTTAGTTTAGGCTCTGTAATATAATATACTTTCTCATTGCTTCTTATATCTGATTAGTCTAGTTTATTGACGTTGCTTCAGTTCCAAACAACAGCACCAAAAAGCTGTTTTATGCGACCTCCTGGGACAGTTCTCGCTCCTGGAGAGAGTATTATAGCAACTGGTAATATTTATATGTGGTTTTCTTCACTTCCCTTTCTTTCACAATAATTTAGGGCACTTAAGGATGTGTTTGTGTATTTCTTATTTCTTGCTCTGGGTGAATCTACTAGTATTCAAGTTTGTAGAGCCTCCAGAGAACAATGAAAAGCCAACATATCAGAAGAGCAAGGTGAAGTTTAAAATCATGAGCCTAAAGGTGAATGGACCAATGGACTACATAGCAGAACTGGTTTGCTGCTTTCTTCTCCTGATAGCTCTATTTCTGTGTACCTATCTTGAAAATAATTGTGTTGGTGGCTATATACTTGTACTCTTTCAGTTTGTGCTTCAATTGCAATAATTATGTTTATTGATATTGTTAATATAGTAACCGCTCTTATTATTGAAAATAATTTGCTTGTTGCACTGATCGCATTATCAAGGCTCTGGGAAATGTGATTTGTATACGAAAGTCTCTTTGAACTAACTTTCTTCTGATTGATTCTAATCATTTCATGTTATCTTGAACAGTTTGATGAGCAGAAGGATCAAGTGGCTGTGGAACAGATACTTCGGGCGGTATTTCTAGATGTGGAACGTCCTAGCCCTGTATGTAACGATTTTTTACAGTGGTTCCTACAACATATACTGCATTCGCTGAACTGCTTCTAAGTATCATCTTTTGCATGCATTTTTACATTAAAAATGTTGATTTGTGAGATTATCTGCCTGCTGAATCTTTGAAGGCTCTAGAAAAACTGAAGCGGCAGTTGGCTGAGGCTGAGGCCGAATTGGAGGCTCGCAAGAAGCCTCTAGAAGATGCAGGTCCAACATTTATTGGTGAAGGACTTGTCATCGATGAATGGGTATGATATCTTTTAATACTTAAGAAATTTTTTCTTGTAAGATTTTCATTCCCTTCTCTATTCAGTATTAATTCCCGTCTTTCTTTTCGCAATTCTGTTTTTCAGAAAGAAAGAAGAGAAAGATATCTAGCACGTCAACAAGTAGAAGGGGCAGACTCTGTATGACTGGAGGTTTGTTGTTCTCCGAAGTCTTTTACTTCAGTCTTCTGCTGGAAATTTCTGTTATGGGCTTTAAATGAGTGTATTTATTTGTTATATCAATGAACATTTACAAGTGTTGGTAGGAGATATTCGACTGTCAATGGGACAACTGAGTAGAAACTGTAATTTTTAGGCGTTGAGTATTTGGCCTGTTGGTAGATATTATGATTTTGCTTCTTTAAGTGTGGAAAGAATATATATATTTTAGGTTTCTTAAAATTATGGTTTGCATTTCTTCATTTGTTATATAATTTGAACTAGTGACCACAATATATTTTGGTTTGTGTTGCGCATCTGGAAGAGAATCAAGAAGAAAATGGTATTACCATTCTCTAGTTGGAAAATTCATTGTGCATTGATGATTCCAAGCACTATCCTAGGGATGGAAGAATTCACCGACGGGCATTCCATTTCTGTTTCGGAAAAAGGCTCCATTAAGACTTGCTCGTCGAAGTCCGTCCATGAGGGATGAGCTTGATGGGTCGGAAGGAGCTGGAAGAGGTAATGCTCCCACCATACTCAAAACAAATCATTAATAAAGATAGTAATTACCTAAGCCGGAATGTAAGTGAAGTCTGAGAAAATGGCAAAAGAAAGAGATGAAAAATAGAATAGATAGATACATAATAAAGACAAGAAGAAAGTTGTACTTTTCCAAACAATAACGACGGAAGAAAATATTAAGCCTAAGAGAAATATTGCAAAAAGCACGATATTTTGATATGTCGTCATCAAAGAGATTCATTATATTTCTAGAAAATGTCCGAAAAACTTGCTACGGATCTATTAAGCTGGGGCCATAATAGTAAACTCTTTCACCGGAGAAATAGACGAAACAATTTTGTCTCAATTATATCTCTATCTTTCGACATTTCATCTCTGTAATACAATAATAGTGGGCGGAGAATCATTGTGTATTCTAGTGGTATAAATTTTTGTTTATTATTAGGAAGATAAGTTTCTTCGGTCAGTGATCATGAAAAGTCAAAACCCGTATATAATAAATCAATATTAGGTCAATCGAGACTATTTCATAGTAAAGTGGGAAGTCAACAACAAATCAGTCGGACACATAAGAAGAAGCGGTTTCATCCGACCGACGAGATAGTCAATTTCTAGTCAACTAAGAATTCAATAGAGAACTGCTTTTCTAATTCTTTCTCGGTATAACGATTTTTTGTGAGCCACAAAGCAAATAATTCAAGTCGTAAATACAAACCGCTCAATGGAGAATCTCTAGCCAATAAGCTATGACTACGAAACGAATTCGATCTAGTTTAGTGCTTGAAAGCTATCGAAAAAGAGCCAATTCAGTGCTCGAGTCAAGTCAAAGGGAGAGTCCACTTATTCAATAGAAGATAAGCGAGTATGTGTGGACCCTACTTCACTTCCTTCTTTATAGTTTATTTTTCCTTTTTTCAGTGTATACTCGTAACTTAAATTGAATATCTTCATTCGTTGAACACTTGAACTATACAAAATTATGTTATTTTCCTGAAACATGCTCGTAGCTAACCTCCCACAATACCACTTGACTCAAAAGAACTGATGTGAAAAGAAATCTCTCTCTCCCCTACCTCTTCCTCTTTCCCATTTCTTTTTCTTCTTTCTCCCTCTCTTCACCACACTCCCACCGCCGCCACCATGTTTTTAGTTTTAGAAGAAATTGGAGCTTAATTTAACTGAGAAAAATCTTGCTGATTCAATTTCATTCACTGTGGTATATATACAAATTATGGATAAGGAATTGTTACATACACTAAATGTATTGTTATGAGTGTGGTACAATCCTAACAGTTTTCAACTTCATGTCCTCAACTACACTGCACTAAAATTGTGATGTTTTTTCAATCAAAACCAAATGCTTACTAAAAAAAAAATATCCATCCCATTGACAGACGAAAACTCCAAATTGAAATAGGGTCGAAGATTTTCAAATACACATGGCCACATAAGAATGAAGCCATAAAGCAATATGCAATTATTAAACTCACTCACTCACTCAAGAAAAAGAAAATATGATGGAGCTGCACGCAGAAAATCCAACTTAAGTTTGGATTTTAGATCAATCCTTAAGTTGGTAAATAAAGCTTGAGAAATTTCTGTGCTTAAAAGTTTTAGGGGAGAAGCTCTGCAGAGAACTGGATATGGTCCCAACCAATGAGGCTAGTACCAGAAGAACTCACGTGAAATAATGGAGTTTGTGTTTGGATCATTCGCCATAGGAAACATTATTTTCAAGAATGGAGGTGGTACTGCAAACTCGCGCAGTCCTTTTCCAGTTTTTAGTGTCCGTGGGTTCGAGGTTGGAGATGATAAAGAGTGCCAAACTCCACCACCAATATCCATCATTGCAACTTTGTCCTCAAAGCTCTTAAGCTTGACCAAGAATAGAGTACCTTATTTGTGTATATATGATTAACAAACGTAATAATGCATGGTATTAACCCAACCAAGAGTACATATTTGACAAAATCAAGACCCTTTAGTATTTCTTTCTTGATCATCTTAAAAAATTAGTCTCAACTTTATAGTTTGGAATTTAATCTATAGCACAATATTTGTATCGTTTGTACTAGTTGTTGATGGAGTTGATCACTGAATGAGAATGCCTTCTGAGATATAATTGGATCTAAAGGCCCAAAAAGTTTTGTAAATTTAGGCCAATTTGTCCATGGGTCACATCTGATATTCGTGTGCTAATGTTTATATACGTCTACAGTTGTTCAATAAAATACTCAAATATACAATTTTTAATTTTAATTTCAATACCAAGATTTGTGAGCTCTTGTTTTTTAAGGAGATTATAATTTCTTCCACATACGCTACAACCCGTTACTTCTCTTCATTATAATTATAATATAATCTCCCTAGCAAGCTCAAATTTGTGAACCAAACTTGTGTTTAGACCCTTATGCCCTTGTCCCAATCATCCCCCTGGTTCATTGGCCGACAACCCAACTACTTGTATTGATTTCGTCCCCCCCAGCTTAATGGATCCGAATAGTCTACATTTTGTGGATTATATGTCGGTTGCGACAAAAATTTGCATAGAATGGACTGGATCAAAAATCCTGACGTAATGGACGAGTGAGATTTAATTTAAGTTTGACTTTCTAACCCCCATATAATCTATTAATGAAATTATATATTTATTTTCCATCATTGAATCGAATTGTATGATAATCATGTCATCAATTATTCAACTTGCTGAATAATGAAGAAATCTAAAGTAACTTTTGTATGTCAAATCCCTTTCATTCAAACTTTCATAAACCTTTTATGTGCAATGTAATAAGTATCACTCTCGAGTCCACAAGTGAGGTCCAAAATGCTTCCTTCACAAAAAGTTATTCATATATCTAGTGATGCCAATGGGCCGAGCCGGCCGGTATAAGCACGAGCTCGGCTCGTGAGATAACCTTTAAAAAAAAAAAAAAAAAATTTGAGGAGCGGGCTTGGGCTCGTCAAAATGACGAGCCCGAGCAGCTCGTGGCTCGTTTTTTACCTCTCGTCTCATTTGCCACCTCTACATATATCACATTATTCATTGATTTCGCGTAACTAGATAAATTTGAGCATATTTGATATACAATATTGAATATAATTAATACCGTTGAGTAGTGTCCCGTCATATTAGAAGGATCATGAAAGAGAAAAATATATCTCGAAAGCGAGGACAAATCAGTCATTACAAACCTTCATCATTAGTAATCTTTGGATTAAGAGAGTAAATGCACTTTGTTATTGATTTAATACAACGGTAAACCCTCTATCTACTAAAACCCATAACCCCAAAAACGTTTCCCCTTTAGTTAATCACAAAGGTTAACTTTTATCTAAACTTTATCGGAAATAACGCCGGAAAAGCCCACGTCATCTCGACGGAAAAAGATCAATCTCAATCAAATTCTCTTCATCGACTTCACTATTATTTTTCTTCCCGTTCAGTTCAATCTCTATCAACCCTTCTTTATCATCCTCTTCCCACCGGAAGCACAAATTCTCAGATGACTCCCAGTCTTCGATCATCGGGGAATCACCTTCCGATGAAGTGTCTGTATCGGTTTCAGGGTAATACAGTGACAAAGATGCGTATTTTTCAATTATAGCCATCTGTGCCTCTCTCTTTTCCTCCCAAAACCCCTGGTTTCCTTCTTCTTCACCTTCGTATTCTTCATATATAACCTCCAATGGTGCCCTCACGTCCCATTCCACAAAACAGTCAGCCAGAAAACTTGGACCCAGATTCAAATTCTGATTCGGGTCGCTATGGGATTCACACGAAACCCGGTTGAGATCATGACTAGAAAATTCTTCATTCTGCGGCAATTGTTTCTGGGTGGACTCGAATTCCAGGGAATGGGATCCAGCTTCCTTCTGGGTTTTTTGACTTGCACCGAGACGGAGAAGATAGAGTAAGATAATTGAGGTGGAAATTAGGACAGGGGAGAAAATGAGTCCATGAAAAAAAGCTGGGAAGTACAGTAGAATGAGAGTGTAGAAAGTGATGATGGTGGAGAATAGAGTGTTTGAGCAAAGAAAGGTTAGTGTTTCTTGAAGAAAGGTAAAGAAATTGGATTCTCTTTGTTTATGCTTTTCCTCCATTGATGAATTTCTGAAGGTGAAAAGGCACTCAATTGTGGGAGATATATATGAGCAGAAAATTCATCGAAGTCAGAGTTGGGATTCCATTATCCCATGCACTAACACAAAGCCACCGTGCGTGTATGTGTGAGATAGAGAGAATTTTCAAGAAGAGACAGCTTTAATAGGTTTTAGGCAGGGTTTTGTGGGGGTGGGGTGGTGAAGGCGTCAAGAAAAGTAAGTCTCCCTTTGGTAAAATTTATAAATTCATAAATACTATTAATTTAATTTATTCGTTTTTATTTATTTATTTATTTGATGGTTTACAAATTCTTCCTAATAAAGATCAGCTTATTGCCTTTACTTCTCGCCATGATAATAGATTATTCTAGTATTTTAATTTAAAGTAATGCTGATAGTCAAGAAAGTTAATTGTCTTTATGAAACGCAAGCTTTACAATCTAATATCTAGAATTGATTATTATAATTTGCCTTCCGTTTGCATTGGAATAAATGGCTTCCTCTCATAAGAAGTGTGGGAAATTTCCATCTTTTAATTTGATCATTGAACTTTGTATGACATGTGTCGTTAATTGTATGACGTGAGAATCACATACATCTTTTAAATCAAATACCAACAAAACTCAGATATAATGTATGACGTGTGTCATTAATTAACTCGTTGGATTAGATACCCACATGTACAAAATTCACTGATCAAGTTTCGCCATTCATCGCTAAGCACATAGTTTTTTGTTTACTTTTGTGTACATAAATGTCCTTTATGTCGAATGCTCAATCATATGTATGTATAAATGTGCAAATGTGTGGATGAAGAGGAAGGGATAAAGATATGTAAAAAGTATATAACTTTTTTAATGTGGCTGGGATGGATGGTTCAGAGAATCATTTAACTTGAGACTGTCAACAAATATAATGTTATGTTAGTGGAGGGAGTATGCATCGAATTCGAATGAAACACTGTATTTATAAGCAATGAAGCAACAATTTTGGTCGAAGTGCAAAACTCTCTCTAGTTTTGTCCAAAGATCAACATCTCATTGGTAATGTTACCTATAAAATTCTTTCGTTTTCGATCCTTAGGTGAATGTATCTTGTTGGGAAAAAGATCCAAGATTTGCATTTCAAGCAACGAATGGAATATAGAACAAATAACATAACAAGAAATTTGAATAATACGATAATGCTCAAGTTCGTGTTTAAATAGTTTGAAGTTATCTCATAAATTAACATACTTTTAAAGTATGGAACATAAAAGACAATAATAAAAAGTCGTCCAATATCAAATCTCTCACAATGAATTGGAATTATTCAACATCTTCAGAAGTTCTCAACATGTTTTTCATTTTCGCATTTTGCTTACAAAATAAAAAATTTCAAATCTTCAAATTGACTCTGATATCAACTTTTTCGGTCCTTGTTTTAAATATTGTATTTGTTTATTAGATTTTGAAATAAATCACAACATAAAAACTCTATAGTTCGCATGAAGTTAATAAACATAGTGTCGATTGAGACAATAAAATAATTTTTTTGTTAAACCATCAAAATTTATTGTAACTGAAAAAGATTAGAGTCGAACATAAGTGTGCAACCACATACTTCTCTTCAAAACATCATTTAACGATGTCTTTTAACTAAAAAATTTCAAACATTCACAAAACAGGTGACCTAATTTTGTAATGGCAGTTCAATTTCCACCTTAAACATCCTAAATTTCTAATTCACAAGCCCCACCATACCAATAAAGATGCCAATCATGCAAATCTTAAGACTTTTTATTTTTTCAGTTTTTCCTTTGTGGAGAAAAATTATGTGCAAAGAAACCTACCCTATGCTTTCTACATATTTGATCTCATGGGCCGTGCTCAACATGATCCGATTACATGAACAGACTAACTTAAGATATAAATGATATAAGAATTCAAGAACTCAACACGTTTTAACTCTTTTCGTCGTACGCACGTGACGTTAAAAGTGTCAATCATGCAAGTTTGAAATATCTTTTTTCCTCAATCCTTTACGAAGAAATATTAAGATCAAAGCAAGAGGGCATGTTAGGTCCCGCTTTGTTGCTTTAAAGATGGAGGGGATGGGAATGGCAGTTGTTAGTCGTGGCAGACAACGAATCTCAGCCGTCAATTCAATTAAAACTCTTCAAAGGCAAACACTGTGCACTTGTAAAGTAAAAAATTAGGGTAACACGAAATAAAGTTTCAATGGTTAATTAATGACCGTTGATGTAGCTTTAGAGAGCAGATCACGTGGCTTGGGTCCAGTTGCAATTGCAAGGGATTTTCAAAAAGTGTTCAATTTTATTTAGACTATCGGTGAGAATTAAAATTAAATTTTCAGTAAATTTTGATTAAAAAATTGATGTAATATATAGTTAAAATATTTTTAATTTCATGAAATATGTTGTTAAAATTATTTATTTATTATGACATAAAATTAAAATTTAGATTTTAATTCTTACACAGCATGAGCTTTTTTTTTTTTTCTTTTGCGTTCGTAAACATTGATGAAGTTCAATATTGTCAAGGGGAGAATTTTGATTGCACTTCTACATTTATTGCAACATCAGATTTTTGTTCCTATATTCACTATTTAAAGTCTCATTATAACAAATTCTTGATTTTTTTTTTAAATATACAGATATTTTCCAAATCAACGTGTTTTAAACTTTTTCTTTGTTGCATCAATTACAATCAATTTTTTTAAATTTTTACTAAATAATTTGAGTTTTGAAAGTTTTATTGTCGTTACCAATATCATAGAAGTGTTATCGACTATCAACTTCGTTTTGATTTTATCAACTCCCTACTTAGTTCGGATCTTTTTTCAATAAATTTTGAAGGAGAATCAGCACCACTCATTAATTGTAGACCAAAAATCCAGCAAATAGTATCTTCGTAGCATGTTTCATTAAGTGGAATCGGACGGTACAAAAAAACAGCTTGAAAGATAGTTGCAGCATGTTCCTCGACCCCTAGCTTTCAATAAGCAACTCCATAATAACTTGGGCCTCGGGATCACGTGACTTCCCCAACTTTTTAATTTTTTTTTTTTATTATTATTATGATCAACACAAATGTAAAAAGGGTACGAATATGTAGGGATAAAATGTGACTAACAAAATCGTATATTTAATGATGCAATTGTAAAATGCTCATGTTCAAATA
>CAIGRB010072986.1:31159-61789 GCA_903798255.1 Fraxinus quadrangulata | reverse complement strand
ACAGGAGCAAAATTGGCCCCTTAGGAGTGTCCACGTTTTGCTACATTCTATTTTACAACTGACTTTACATTATTTGAATCTGTCGAAACTCCTATGGTAATTGTCATGATGTGATCGGCAAGTTACGAGATCTAATTTATATATATCTCAGTTTTTTTCAGTTTTCAACAAACTTATTTCTTTTAAAAATTCATCTGCATATAGTTCTAGTTTATCTTCGTTTTCAGTTTCTATTTCCGTCTTTGTGGTGATATTGTTCGGGTACTAATTCAGTTCACCGGAGTAAAATCTGTGGTGCTCAGATTCTACTGTTCTGCTGTTGTATCCTGGGAAGCAGACGCTTAAATTATACCCCAAGTACATACGGTAAAGGGGCAAATCTATTTTAAGGAAATTGTGTGTAACATAGGCCTCGAGTTAAAAGTTCATTCTTGTTTCTTCATTAATATTTTTTTTGTTCTTTCTTATTGCATTTGACAAATCATTGGATTTGTTATATATATAATTTAATTTGTTATAATACGAAAAATGGTATGTGTAAATACGGTGTCTAAGCCTACTTCATATATGGTATTCAAATTGCAAATCTGGTATCCATTCTGCATATCCGGTATCAAGCTGTAAATCCAGTATTCATTCTGCATATACAGTATCTAAACTGTAAATCCAGTATCAAGCTGTAAATCCAATATCCATTCTATATATACGGTATTTAAGCTGTAAATCCGGTATTTAATGTGTAAATTCGGTATCGAGTGTGTATAATCATTATCTAAGTACTTGAAACACTTTTACAACAAGTAGAAATTTATATTAAAAAACTGCACATCAAAAAACTATAACTACTTATATGTAAAATAAATATAATTATTTATCAATAAATATTAAGATCAGCCAAACAAAGATAATTGTAAACTGAAAAGTCCATACAGAGATGTTAACCATGGTCTCTTCTCATGTTCTTTGTCACATGATTCTATTATTACACATAGCGAACAGGTAGTCCGCTTCGATTGTTGAGGGTTGTACAATTCACCTTCCAGACAAACCATTACTAAGTGCAAACAATTTGAATCCCAATAAAATGGGGATTGCAATCAAGTAAATAACTAACATCAAAGTCTCAGTTCCTAATCCCTTTTTTCATTTGTCTTCTTTCCCACCATCTCTTTTGGCCTTTTTCTGTTTCAAGATGGCTAAGCTTCTTGTTGAATGTTGCTTCTGCTTCCCATAACCGAGTTTTGAAGTCTTTTTTCCATGCTGTGAACCTAAGCTTGAGTTTTCGAAGCTCAACACCAGGATGCAACTTTACCTGATCTGATGCAACTTTGGCCTGATCACCATCCTCATCGTACATGCCTTCAAATTGTTTGATTATGTGATTGGTTGAATTACTTATGATATGTGGCCCTGAGCCATTGCTGCTGGGCAAATCCAATGAGTTCACCATACTATTTCCATGAAAAAATCCAGTTCTTGATGTGTCATCAACATTTCGATTTTGATGTCTTGAAGTAGCATCGCATTGTCCAAATTTCCCGATAATGCTTTCGCCTGTGGGATTTTTCTTTGCTGCTGCTAGACATGTCTGCATCAAACCAACCAAATTACTGGAACTAAAATGCTGAAAACACCTAAATTCAGTTTTTTTCACTATCCTTGAATGAACTACACGAATATGTTTGGTACTGACTACAGAGTACTTGAAAAAACAGCGAACAGGATTTTAACATCCCTTTTTCCCTAAAACCTGTCCTGCCAAGTGAGGCCAGTCTATCATACATGTCATAAATATCGTGCGCAGGGGAGTCGAGGCAAGCTAAAGATGGAGATGTAGATTAGACTTAGAACTCACTTGTATACAAGTCAATTGATCTTGCCAGGTTTTCTCCAAGGATTTCATCTTCTCCTCGTATTCTTGCCATTTATCCTCCATTTTCCGAAGTTGCATCTTCAAAGCAGAGTTTTCCTCGTTCTTCTTCCGCAGTTTTGCCTCCGTCCTCAAAGCTTCCTTTTGAAGATCAACAAGAGCAAAATGCTGAACCAGAACGCAATCCTAACAACAAAACTCAAATTGTGCTTTTGTTCAAAAACTAGAAAGGAAAATAGTAGGTTTTTCTTCGTCAATTATGTATTTTTAGTCTTAAACACCTTGACCTTGTTCAAAGATTAACTAAGCGTATTTGAAGATGCTAGAAATTCCATTACATATACCTTCTTGTCTGTGTCTTTAGGCAGGTTTCTGACATCCCTCTCATTTTCGATTTTTATTTTTTGCACGTGTCCTATGTGGTCGAAATGCCTTTGGGACAACCAACCTCGAATTCCTGCAAAATACAGTACATATACATAACAAAGATGTCGTGTCCAAAAACAGGATGATATTTTTGCATTCAACATTCTATTTTACCAGATTGCAAGCATACAACTGCTGCATTCCTATGTTTTATTGCTCCATATGCAAAATGCTCTCTTATGTGTTTCTGTATTACGATGATTGCTGTCAGCCTCTTAATTCGGTACCGATGTTCCTTCCTTGAATTTTCACCGCGAACAACTGCTAAGGCATAAAAATAAATGGAGTTACCACAATTAAGTATGACCATTCCAAGCCAATGAACTACTGTCCACATTATATATTTAGTGGATTATGCTCTAATCCGTTCTTGTTCTTTGAGAGCAATAATAAACATAATGAAAATCAAAATAAGCAAAGAAAATACACAGATTTATAGTGATTCGTCCTCATTCACCACTACACGTTTTCACCGCAATGAACTGTAAACGCGTCATTATAAAAATCTCTAAAAATCTTCACATAATCTAACATAAATTAACCTCAAAAAGAAAGTATTTGCTTTTCGGGCTCTTCAATTTATTGCAGGAAATCCTGATTGTATTGAATCCTTTCTGATCCAAAACTAATACAATCACAACTTTATACAGTTTTCTTATTTTTATATCTTTCTTCATAAATCATTTGGCCTTGCACATAAAGGAGGGGGTGGGGTAAGATTATGAAGGTCATCCCTCACATAATCATTAATACAGTAGGGATAACATGGGATTACATGATTGCAGTGCAATTGCTCCTCTTCTAAGCTTGCTGCAGTAGCATCTTATTTGATGGCCTCTATAGCACTTTTGAATTTTCAATATCCCTTTTTGGGCTGTTTCTTTTGTATTCTCCAGTACTCCAATCTGTAATCATCAAACTTGTAGCATCAGAGAAAAACAAGGAATTCTTGAAATATAATTTCACCTGTTCCTCACCCAATTTTCGGTGTGGAGAGTCTTGGAATCAAGAAATCTGTAGGATAAACCTGCTCGTCTAAAAACTTATTTTTTTAAATTGTGTCCTCGACATATTTCGATTAATAGAGTCCAGGGAGATAAAATCTCTCTGATTTAACAGTTGATTCAAGAATTATAAAAGGGAAAATCAAGAAAACAGTTAGAAATTTAGCAAGAAATTGTTTCACCTTACCCGAAAACCATTGCTCTCTGCTAAAGCCGGTTCTTGAATTGACTCAACGAACTTGAAGTCAAAAGGCAATTGCTTTCTTGCCCGAGGTAGCCGGGTCCTGGACACCGGACGAACAGGTAATGCCGGCAGTTCATCTTTGGGCTGATCCTCTAAATGCTGGATTTTCACCAGCATCAACTCCAGTGAACTAAGAGTAGTCGTCATTGGATTATGTACTTCTCATTGACAGTGACAGTGACAGCACATGTATTTTGGTGTGGTATTTAAAGATGACAGAAACAAAAAAGTTTGATGTAAATGTTTTTGTGCTGGTACAGGAACAGGAAATAATGGTGGATTTAAGGGTGGGTTTTTGGCTTACTTGAGGTTTTCGAAAACCTGGTATAGAGCTTTTATTGGATTTGGAAACAAAAAGATTACAGTCTGCATGTGTCTGTCTACTGTCAAGACAGCTTTGCTTTTGCTTTGCCTGAATTTCAAATTTCAGGTGGGTCATCTTAGTGATGACGAAGTATTGTAGTATACATTGACAATCATGCTATTTATAAATCATTCTTTACACAGATTTTAACTAAAATTAATTTGTTCAAACGAATCATCATCTTGTCGGGATGAAAAGATTTAAAAAAATGAGCACGCCGATTTTAAAATTGGTTTATTCAAACGAGCCACCATCTTATCAGAATAAAATAGAGACAAATTTATAAAAATTTGATTTACTCCTTTTAACAATATCCAACTTTTAAAGTGGCACCTCGAATCTTAACAAAAACTACTTAATCAAACTGGATTTGGTCGCTGCAAGCTTAGATCTGACATGATTCACCTCCAAAATAAAGTCTCTGCGATGTTGGACCATCTTGAGCTTTTGAGGTCCGACCTAATTTGACGTCACTAAGATAGGTTTGTGCTCTCTGTTATATTACATCTATTAATTAATAGATAGTTTCTTTAAAGGTACATATAGGGATTTGTTCATAGATCTACATACTGACTCTAACATCTTTTTAGTTGCAATTATTGTAAGAATCAAAATGCTGTAAAGATTAACTATCAATCACATTAATTCATTGCATTGAATTGTTAGAATGTAGTGGGTTGTTTTAAATCATGGGGATCTCAAGCTATGAGTAATTCCTCATAATCTACAAATTTGTGCTTCTCTATAAGAAGGTGGGGCTAATGATTAATGGATATACCCAATTATTAATCTAATAGAACTCTTATCAAGAGTTAATTATGCTAATGATCTTAGTCACTTAAATTTTTTATAATTACATTAATGATGACTCGATAAAAAATAATATCAAATATCACCGTATCACCAAACCACGTTATTTATTAAGCCTGATTTGTTCAAAACTAAAGTCATATTATATTTTCTCATTGGAACGTGCTTAATTCTCAAATTTTGTTGACTTTGCATAATGATAATGACACTTGGCATAGTTATTAAAATCGGATCAGATCGGACGGTTCTGTTCGAAAACCAGCAAATCGGATTGTGATCCAGTCTGATAACTATTATTGGTACATTTAGCAAGTGAACCGGTCAAAGATCGGTTGAACCGCTCAATACCATGGCCGAACTAGACGGGTTTATATGAAACCGGAACCGGTTCAAGGGTGAACCATTGTATGGCAGAGTCAAGTGCTAAATTTTTATTCAATATGCAAAGGCAGAGATTCAAACCTTGGCAATTGAAGTGAAATAACACATCCTTGACCATTATGGCAACAACTGAACTTGTGTCACAAACTAATACATACATATTTTATATTTAGAAAAATTGTTCTCCTTTATTTTAAAAAAATAATTTTTTTAACTAAAATTATGACCTAGTAATGACCCATCGGTCGAACCACGATCCGGTAACCCAATGATTCTTTCCGGTCGATGAACGGATCGATTCTGATAACTATGCCACTTGGTAACACAATGTGACTCAATGACGTCACATAGGACTTAACATTATTATTTTAAATCGGGTGATCATTAATGTAACATTGGAAACTTAAATGAATATTATCGTAGGAATAGTAAGTGGATCCCATGAATTAAATACATGGTTGAAATTAACATTTGATTTTAATTGAATTTATAAACTCATATTTTGTACATATTATTTAAAACTCATTTTCATTTCATTTTCATTGCACGTTCTTCTAATAAAATAATTTTATATATAAATTCATAATTTTTTTTTTTTTTCAATTGTACATTATTCATAAAAAAAAAGTTCTTAAAACTATTTTTAAAATATCTGCATCAAACGTCCCATAAAATTTGTACCCAAAGGGAGCCTAATTAAACAGATCAAAAGTGAATAATTCATGGAAAGTTGTCCCCTTAAATGTTTCCAAAACTGCATAGAGAGTGATTTTTGACCGAGTAGTCATTATTGACAGACACGTCACGTGGGATGAAATTCATTGGGTTTTACCAATGTTGCTGTACTACCTACACTATTATACCAATTACCAAATTTCTATTCCGTAAAAATGATAACAAAACAATAGAATTCCTCTGAATATAATAATCGAATGACGTGGTATGGGAAAGCAAACATGATCTAATTGAATCGAAGGAAATGTTGTTGGTGTTCGATCTTAAAGGTTACTTCGAATTCACTTCAGAAGTAGTTAATGAGCTTAAATTTTCAACATAAACATAATTCTCAAAATCATAAATACCTCGAATCATAATGCTTTGTATAGGCAAATAAAATTATGAACGATGGCTTTGAGTTAGGTTGGATTTTTATTGGATTTATTTCATTTTTTTTAGTTTTAACAATGATTGAGTATATTGTTGGACGAGACTTCAAAACAAAAATAAAATAAAATAAATACCACTTGTCAAACAGAAAGCGTGCATCTTTCATCTGGGAATGCCTTAGAAGATCAATGTAGAGCTGACCACCAAACGGAGTGTTATGATAAATGATAATTTTTTTAATTTCCATCTTGCTCCGATTCCAATCCTGAAAATTGCAATCCCTATTATACCTATAATACCCTGTTATAAGATGTTTAGTTTCGAGATCCCAATTATGTTGGGTTATAACATTGGAGGACCGGGTCAAAAGTTGTTTGGACCTCTATCTAGTTTTCATCGGGGTCTTGCTCATCACTCTTGATAATAATGGTTGGGTCTATGTTTGTTTTTTGAGGACTGGGTCATCAGTCGTTTGGATCTCTCTCTAATTTTAGGATCCAGATTTAGTATTTTGAACTAAGTAGGTGCATATTATTGTCAATTTGGGATGCTATTCGTACATCCTGATTTACAAATTGATGTACATAATTATAACATGAGAGAGAGAGAGAGAGAGACAAAGAAGGGAAAATAGGTCAGTTAATATAATTCATATTATCGTTATATATATCATGATATACAAATAGCATTATTCTTGTATCCCACACTAAGAATATGTGGCCGACAACCATGCTTCCTTTTTTTATCAAGTAAATAACTTATATTAATTAAAATTGTGGGTACAACTACTCTAGACATTCTCGAGCTTACGGAATTAATGAAACATTCGGTCTAATGACCCAAACAAGGATTGAAAATCAATCGATCAAAAATACTTCCATTTTACCTGTATCTTGATTGTATATCTTTAATTATTTCATCCGCGATTATGATGATATATCTTAATAAAGTTTGCTTTTTCGGCCTTCCAAAAAGGATTCAATATTCAAGGGAAAAATTCATTTATCTGATTTTTACTATATACTATTTCAAAAATAAGAAAATACCTTTCAAATTTTTAAAATCAGATATTTGACACACACACACACACACACATATATATAAAATTAACNTGAGTTAGGTTGGATTTTTATTGGATTTATTTCATTTTTTTTAGTTTTAACAATGATTGAGTATATTGTTGGACGAGACTTCAAAACAAAAATAAAATAAAATAAATACCACTTGTCAAACAGAAAGCGTGCATCTTTCATCTGGGAATGCCTTAGAAGATCAATGTAGAGCTGACCACCAAACGGAGTGTTATGATAAATGATAATTTTTTTAATTTCCATCTTGCTCCGATTCCAATCCTGAAAATTGCAATCCCTATTATACCTATAATACCCTGTTATAAGATGTTTAGTTTCGAGATCCCAATTATGTTGGGTTATAACATTGGAGGACCGGGTCAAAAGTTGTTTGGACCTCTATCTAGTTTTCATCGGGGTCTTGCTCATCACTCTTGATAATAATGGTTGGGTCTATGTTTGTTTTTTGAGGACTGGGTCATCAGTCGTTTGGATCTCTCTCTAATTTTAGGATCCAGATTTAGTATTTTGAACTAAGTAGGTGCATATTATTGTCAATTTGGGATGCTATTCGTACATCCTGATTTACAAATTGATGTACATAATTATAACATGAGAGAGAGAGAGAGAGAGACAAAGAAGGGAAAATAGGTCAGTTAATATAATTCATATTATCGTTATATATATCATGATATACAAATAGCATTATTCTTGTATCCCACACTAAGAATATGTGGCCGACAACCATGCTTCCTTTTTTTATCAAGTAAATAACTTATATTAATTAAAATTGTGGGTACAACTACTCTAGACATTCTCGAGCTTACGGAATTAATGAAACATTCGGTCTAATGACCCAAACAAGGATTGAAAATCAATCGATCAAAAATACTTCCATTTTACCTGTATCTTGATTGTATATCTTTAATTATTTCATCCGCGATTATGATGATATATCTTAATAAAGTTTGCTTTTTCGGCCTTCCAAAAAGGATTCAATATTCAAGGGAAAAATTCATTTATCTGATTTTTACTATATACTATTTCAAAAATAAGAAAACAACTTTCAAATTTCTAAAATCAGATATTTGACATATACATACATACATCTATATAAAATATAATTAACACACCCCACCTCTACCATCCTTACCGTTCCAACGACTGCTCCAATTTCAGTGACCATTCTGATAACTACTCCAATTCCGATAACTATTCAGGTGACCATTTCGGCAACTGCTCCGGTGACCGTTCCGCCGCTAATTTATTCCGACAAATGCTCAAATTCCGACATTGTTCCAACTCCGGCGAATATCCTGACGACAACTCCACCATATTTTTTTTGTACAGTTGACACGATTTTTGACCTCTTGATTGTTGCTTGTGATTAGTATTATAAAATGTGACCTCTAAATTTGAACAGTGACCTATTAATATTGATTTGTGACCTATAAAAAATAACTATGACTTGTGAACTCAAACTTGTGACAATGATCTGTGACATTAACGACAAATTAATTAGCCACAATTAACTATCAAGTTAATTGATCATACTGATCCGTAGCCCATTTATATTGATTTGTGACATATACAAAATGACAGTGACTTGTGAACTCAAATCTGTGACTAGTAAACTGTGACCTTAGCAACTCATTTATTTATTGCAGATCTATCACAATTTATCAAATAATTGATTACAACTTGTTTTATGGTCACAAATCAAGAATTTTATAGGTCACAAGTTATTTATCGACCACAAATTAAAAAATTTTATAAGTCACAAATTGAAAAAATCAAAATTTTTATTGGTCACAACTCGATTATAGTGAGTCACAGTCACAATTTTAATTGGTCACACTCGATTACAAGCACAAAATAATCACAATCACCTCTAACCCCATATCGACGGCACGCTCGACACCCACCGCTGCACACATGCACAAAATAATCACAGTCACCAATAACCACGCACAAAATTATCAGTGTCACTTCCAACCGCATCTCGCCGGCACGACTGACACCGACTACCGCGCACACACAACCTCCCAGCACCCATCACCACAACCTCACGGCAAAACCACCACCGTACACACCGTCTCCCGAATATAGATGCAACACTTCCAACTCTCATTTCACTACCATCACCACCCGTTAACCACAATAGTTCCACCATATCCGCCACATTCAAAACCAAAGCAGAGATCTCATCTCAGATCTAAACAATTATTTGTCCAAAAAAAAAATTCCAAAAATTTGCAACGTTGTGCGGATGCTGCTTCTGAGGTGGCAGATGATGGTCGTCACTGCAGCTGTCGGCACTGCCGTTAACACTGGCTCCCGATCCACCGCACCATAGCCACCACTACCTAGATTCACCGATCGGCCAAATCGCTTACATGTCTCGACTCTTACATCAAACGTGGCTTCGTAGTGGGGGTGGGAGGTGTCTCCGGCGATGGGCATTCCTCAACGGCGAAGACAAAGAGAGAGGGTAGAGTGGCTTTTGGCGAGGAGTGTGACTATGAAGAGTGAGAGAAATATAAAGCGAGAGATGGAGGGGAGAGGATTATGGTTTGGAAAATAAATTTAATTAAGGTGGCGTCATAGGAGGGAGGGAGGGAGAGAGTAGAGATGAAATAATTATGGTAGGTTTGGGTAATTATATTATGTAATTATAATATATATAATTATAATGTATCTAACTAAAAAATATCTGATTTTTGAAAATTAAAATTTTAAATCTGATTTTAGAATATAGATTTTGGAAAGTAGGGAATTGTGTAATTTCCACAATATTCAATTATAATTGCGCCGATATGTGTTCAAGTATGAGTCCTAAGTTATTTAAATTTTATACCGTTTACATATCACTGGTTTTTTTAAGACATATATTATTGTAATTTATTAAATTTTGGATATTGAAATGCATTAAAATTTAAACAAGGTCTTAAATTAGAATTTTTGAGTATATTAAAAAATTAAAGCTACTAAATTTTTGAGAACATGGAAATTTGTATCAACCAATTTAGTCTTTGTTGTCTCCCTTAGAAATAAAATTCTTTAATTCTCATACTAATCTTCAATCAAACATTCATACGAAAAACTTTTTTGCACATAAATCCAAAATATTTTCATATTTTTTTATTACACATTCTCCAAAAAATCACTATTAAAAATATTTTTTTTTCTAAATAATAACAATCAAATAGAAACTAAAGTTTGATTGTATTAAAAATATTGGACTTTAAATGTTTTTGAGTCAAGAATTCATTCTACATGGTTTAACTTAACGAAAAATTTGTACTTGTCATTCTTAAGGAAAAAAAATTTCCATTTCAAATACCTGACCTTTTTAAGTTTTTTCATTCTTTAATGTGACGTGAAAAAAAAAAAAAAAACACCACCTCGTGTGAGGGGTATGAACATTTTTATGTACATATATTATGTACATCAAGCATTTTTCTTTTTTTTTCATGTGACCGAAAAAAAGGGACAATTATGCTTTCGAAAGTAAATAAATAAATAAAAGAATACCCAAAAAGGGTGAGGAAAAAAGAATCCTTCAGCCTTCTTCTAAACCCAAATAACAGACACAGAGAGATTCTTAATAAAGAAATCGAATATTTAAGAAAGGTGGAAAAAGAAATCGAATATTTTTAAGAAAGGTGGAAGAGAAAATTACAACAACCCTAAAAAATCAGATTCTTTGTCTGGGCTTTTCGATTTCCTCCATAATCTCTGTCTTTACTTAGCTCACTGAAATTTTTAAATCTTCTCTCGATAGGGAATTGTGATATTCGCCTGTCAATCAGTGCGTAGGTTTTTATACTAATTTAACAGGTGCGACTCCATTATTTGAATTGCAATACGGATACATGCGTTTTTATTGTCTGAACTTCTAATCTTGGTCATTCTTTTTATCTTTAATTTTTGGTATTGTTTAGTTATCTCTTTTTATAATAATAATAGTATATAATTTCTTGAATATCTCTATCAATTTGCAGATTTAATTTGTTTTGTATTTTATTGTGCATTCCACGGCATAAATTTATCTGAATTCATGCAGTTATCTGAATTTTGAAGTCTTTCAGTAAGCAAAAGTTGATGGAGGATTGGGGTAATGTTTCATTTTCTATCTCTTTCTTCCTCGTCTTGGGGACCTTGCTTGATTAATTTTTTTCCCTTACCCTTATGACTTTAGATTCTTAGAAACATACATCAATATATTAGTTTCTTTCCCTTTTACAAGAGACAGGCAATTAAATTCGGTCTCGTGAATTTTCATAAACTTGTATTTTGTTGCTTAACCAGTATGGGTGCAATGGTCATAGTTTTGTGACTTTTGGTTGGCAATTAATACAAGTCCTTCGGAGTGTTTTTTTTTTTTTTGGTGTAATCGACACATTGCTGAACTTTCATGACTTCTGATTTGGAAAATGGTTGAAGTCCCTTCCAAACTTTCATGGGTTTTGATTTGGAAAACAAGATAAATCCCTTCTACGCAGTCTGATCTATTTGGCATCACATTGTATGAACAACTATATTAAGATGTTGGGTATGACAATTAAGCATGCTTTCAAATTTGTGTAATCTACATTATTCATTTTTTTTGGCTTATTAAGGGTCATTAAGGATATTCATTCTCCTCATCAAATTTATCCAAAGGTCTATAGGTAGACAAGTTTTTTGACTGCCAACATATTTGATAATTCAGAGGACGAGCCAATTCCAGATCTTCTCAAAAAGGAGCAACCAAAGAGTAATTGGGATGATGAAGATGTGGATGATAATGATGTGAAAGAATCTTGGGAAGATGAAGATGAGCCTGCACCGGTATATTTGTTGATAGTTTCTCTGTTTCACTAAGCTGGTTTACATTAAAATTTCACTGAGAAAAATATGCAATTTTGCTCTAGATTATGAATGCTATCTATTTCTTAACTCATCCTTGATATTCTTGTCTTAGATATATGTTGCGTGTTTAATCTGTAAAGAGAGGGTAAGGGTACATAAATAAACTTGATTTCAGCATTGACCATTGTGCTGCCAACATTTTGAATAATGCTCCTTACAGTGTTTTACATTTTTTAATGGAATTTTAAGGACATGTCATCTATTGATGGTACACGTGTGATCTGATCCCTGTGGAACAATACATGAGAGTTCCTGGAGAACGTATAGTCTTACTAATAACATTTTTGTAGCTGATGATCTTTTAAACTATTATGCTAAAAATTTAACTAATGCCCAGGCAGTTTGAAGGCATGTATATGCTCATCTTATTTCAATGTTGCATTTCATTTTTTTTTGCCATTTTTTTGTTAGATTGCTTGATAATACATTACCAACTACTGACACATGATAGTCAATGACACGTGGTGGGATGAGCATAGAGATCCTCCTTTTTATTTTAATTATTAAATGAAAAATGTTTTCCAATGTTCAAGAGTGTAAAACGGCTGAATCTGGAGTGTGGTGTTTTTCCTCCCCCAGGCGAGGCTAGGCATAAGCCTCGAGGCTCTTTGCAACTAGAAAAATCCATATTAGAACATTTTTAATTAAATTAAAAGTCTAATATGCAACAAGAAACATAAAATGGATCACCGAAGTTGTATATTAATTGAGTAGGATTCAAATAACAAGACCACACAATCATATCTAGAACTAAAAGTCTAACACATGATGTAACTGGCCATTTAGTTGAAAAAAAAGAAACAGAAAAAACAAAAATGCAGAGATACAGGCAAGAAACATCTAAAAGAAGGAGAAGGAAGTTACTTGTAGCAGTCTCACCACTGGCCATTTCTCGCTGCGAAAACGTTGTAACTTTACTTGGGAGGGGGTAATTGCCCTTCAGTTGTCAGAGTAGGGGGCTACAGCATACTTGTCTCTTCACTTGTTTGCTTCCTTTATTTTCAGACCTTTTTCTTCTAGTTTTTAGGGTTGTGCTTTTTTTAAGCAACTCTAGAACCTCTCAAAATGTTATCAAGTATGAAAAAACCAGCTTCATCCAACGCAAAATGCTCAGGCAATAAGAAAAGCTAAGAAAGGAAATAGTACATGCCTCAGTTGCTTGAAGACATTAATTTTCGACAACAATTGGTATCTTTGATGATAGTTATTCTGTATTATCTCTTGTTCTTTCATCTTTATAAATAAACTTCTTGATTGGCTGGTTTCTTTTTCCTTTTGAATTTGAAATTTTGACAATTGAAGACGAATAGCTTGTGTACTTCAGAAAATGGCAAGTTATTCAGACTTTTTCTCTTGCTTGATCAGAAACCTGAATTTTAACAAGCAATAACTTTTGGCTAGAATCTTTTCCCTTGTGTGGATTATATTTAATGGTTGTGCTGTTTCCGTATATACAACTAAATGTTGTACATGGTGTTAAAATTTGTTGGACTATCATTTTAGGGTAAGTATGTGCAGTTGAAATTGATGTTGTTGTTTCTAAGCTTTTATTGAATATAATGTTCTTCATTCATATGTTGTGGTCAGGTACCTAAAGCAGAACCTCTTCCTGAAAAGGTCTCAGAAAAGCCTGCAGCAAAATTGGGTGAAAAGAAAGGGAAAGCTGTTGAAGCTGCAATGGATGCACCCTTAGATCCCGTACAAGAAAAACTTCGCCAGCAGAGGTGGGAATTGATTATTTTTATTCATGCAAAGATTTCAATGTCTGAAAATTTTTTGTCATGTTCTATGAAGTAGTTACTCTTGGTAACCTTGACGCTGACAAAATATTAATTATGAAGATCAGGCAAATCAACTGAAAAATAAGCATCTTCCTATTATAGGCTAGTGTTTCTTACTCAAGTTATGTTTTCTTTCAGTCCAAGTCTTCCTGCTTCCGCTTGATGTGGTTTGTTGTGTGATCGGATTGTTTGCATTCCTAAACATATATATGAGAATATTCTCCCTGGAGTTATCATTGCAATAACCATAATTTTCTGCTACATCTGCTCTCTTCATGGTGTCAAACTTTCCATTCACCCTTTCCTATTGTTTCTCCTCATTTTATTGTTTTCCACCTGAAGAATAGGGAGGAAAGGCTAAAATTAATGTTCACGAAAGCAATAAACAATGTTGGTCGAATTTGGATTGTAAGATAGTAAAGACTGGGACCATTTTTCTTTGTACTGCTGTCTCTTTATACTACTATTTTTTGTCCTGACACGTTACTGACTGTTCTTTGTTGAATAAAATAGGTTAGTGTTGGAACCATGAATGGGCTGTGTAATCTCATTGGAAAAGTTGTTCAAACCGTATCTATCTGAGTACAAATAAATATCACTCAAAATCCTCAATGGGTGATAAATTATGTCATTTCTTCTGATCATGTAGTGCATGGCTACTTGATGATTTTATTTGTTTTTGCTTCATTGAGATTGATGATGGGTATTACTCCTTCCTTTTTGTTTCATAGGCTTGTCGAAGAAGCTGATTACAAGTTCACTACAGAGTTGTTTGCTAAGAGTGATGATGAGAAGACTTTTGATAATTTTATTCCCAAATCCGAAAGCGACTTTTTAGAATATGCTGAACTTGTTGCCCATAAGCTCTGTCCATACGAGGTTTATCAGATTTGCTTTGCCTGTATTTATATTTTTATTTGGTGATTTGTTGTCTGACTATAATGATTTGGCTATTGCTTTTATTGCAGAAAAGCTATCACTACATTGGATTGCTCAAGGATGTGATGAGATTGTCAATGTCTTCTTTGAAAGGAGCAGATGCTAAAGAAATTGCCTCTTCTGTCACTGCGATTGCAAATGAAAAGATTAAAGCAGAAAAAGAAGCCAATGCTGGCAAAAAGAAAGGTGAATTTGAGCGTGAATATATTATTTCCATTGCACCAAGTTTAATCATAGTGGACATATTATAACCGAGCGTTATCTGGTCTACAGGTTCAAAGAAGAAAAATCTGCATGTTGGCAAGCCCGATGATGATGTTATTGCTGATACATATGATGATTTCGACGATTATGATTTTATGTGATATCATGTTTTCGTCTCAATACAACACAGAAGTTTGAATCTTGCATTATATAATCAATAGTTGACAAAGATGAGGAGCGTGAACTCTTGTTTTCTTTATATATTTTTGATACGAATTGAATGTCACATCATTTTTAGTTCTTGAGAAGATTATTTATATTTTTCATTTCATTTTGTGGTTGGAGATCTGTCATTATTTCTGGCCCTATTTGTAGTCCTATTTTTGGGAATCTGAGAATTTTATTATTGAGCATTTGGTATGGAAAATAATTATCTTCTATTTCAAAGCTGTCGTTGATATGAACTTAATTTTTGTCTCTCTATATTTTGAACACGTGAAAATAAGAACCAAAGTACATTATAAGCAAATAATTAGACCAATTGTATGATATGTTAAATGGAATTGAAAGTTTGAAATTAGAACTTACCAAAGAAATTTAAATTTGAAAGCACTGAAAAATCCAAATTTATACAGACAACTGCAAGTTCTGAAACTGTGAAACATGTTGAACAAGCTCAAGCCACAAACCCGAGAGCTAACCTGGCTGCGAAAATATGATTCGCCCATCTCTTCCACCAGTCCTTTTTTCCCTTCAAATTACAAGGACTTGTTAGAGAACGAGACTCAAACCATGGGAGAGATTCCAGCCAACCTGATTATTTAGGCACTTCCGCAGGTTTATATGCTGGTTCAAACTAGGACAACAGCAATTTCACAGAGTTAGCTGTTTCTTCTGTCGACTGAGATTTTCACAGGATGCCGTTAAAACAATAATTATTAACCGAACATGCTCTAAGTTCATCTCCTTCAGTTAGGATACTGCGCCTTCCATCCTCGCAGGCTACTATGTGAATAGCTTGTCATAAAATTAGCAGGCGCTGAAAATTTATTGTCAAAATGGGAAAAATAAAGATCTCACTTTACAGCCAGAGAGTGTTGCGTTCAAATTCCACAAATATCTTTGCCGATGCTCAGTCTTCAGCAGACTACAGGTAGCCGGTACTCCAGCACTAGGGTGGCCTGGCAGTGCTATATCTATCAATCATCCAATTCAGTAATCTGCGCTCTTCTCTCAGCAGCTTTCTTCCTGACGAAGATGCACCATCTCAGAGCTGCTTTGAGTTTGAGCCACCCAATAACAGCTTTGCCAGACGAACGTGTGCTATCCTCCCTAATACAATAGTTAGAGGGCACGTCAGCGTTGTATGCATAATTATACTCGTTGCCATCAAGGGAAGCATGACCATGGCCACCCATACTAAATACACGAAGCACATGCTGCATATCTTCGTTTTCAAGCATCTCGTGACTTCTTTTGCGAATCTCTTCCTCATGGCAAAAATCCTCAAATCCTCTATAAGAATTAAGATATGATGTGTTACCAACGTGGAAGTTCTGCACAGTTGACTTTGACGGACTAAGTGCCAGCACATTCTCACTTCCAGATGGATGAGCTGCTACCGCTGTGTTGATCGGCTGGTCATGTGGATGGAACGAAGTGCTGTCTAACTGAATAGCAGCATTGAAGTTCATGTTTTGTGATTGCATCTGATATCTGCTGCCGGTATTGTCATTATACCCTAGTGAAAGGTAGACCATTCTTAAAGTAAGCAAAGTGGACATGAAATGTGCTTAAAGGCAGATAGTAGAGCATTTTGAGAGAAGCATATGATTATAGCCTAATCAGACTTGAACCCTTTCAAAAGTTAAGTTTGCATCTGAGAATTCCAAAACTCGTTGTGCTATAATTTGGCATGTATATAGTTATTAGTCATATGAAGCTTTTTGCTATAACTTTTCTTTTAATCAACTTTTTATATTTATTTTCCTGAACTACATTTGATATCTCTGCAACTCATGATCTCCAAACTAATACAGACAGAACCTCCCAAGTGTCGTATGCGGGTATCAGATTAGTCATGCATACACCTTCCTGCCCAGTTTGAAACAGAATCAAAAGCGGAAGGCCAAAAAAAAATTAAAAAAAGGAAGAGAATGTGAAGGATGAAAAAAGGAAAACTATGGATTCAAACGTCAGATGCAACCAAATCTCCCTTTCCCCCACGATTGGTTATATTAGAATAAAAGTAGCCAGGCAGTTGAACATATGAAAGTTTTGGGCATAATATAATCAAGCATCCATCTCATCTTCCTTTTTTCTTTTTCTTTTTGCCACAGATCCACATGTTTACCAGCATTTCAAGTGAAAGATAGATACCTCCTATACTCAATCCTGAATTCAGATCCATAGAAGGATGCTCGGCAGGAATACTTTGTCTCCTGAGCTGAGCAAAAGAACTTGACTGATCTTTCGGATCAATCCGTGAATCAACTGAACCTTTAGTTTGATCAAAGCCCAGGAGAGACTTGCCATCATATTCTATAACATGCGTCCAATTGTCATATGCTTTCTTCACCAGAGTATCAACAAACTCCTGCAATATGAAACAGAAAGGTGTCTAGTCAACTCTTTTCAATTTGAGAGAACAGATTCCTTTTCCAGAACCCTATGCAGGCTGAAGGACAGAAGGAAGCAAAGTTGAAGCACGATATGTAAAGTGGAAAGAGATTGTGTAAAATCATCTGCATATTCTCAGAATTTTATCTCGGATTGGCTTAATAGTATAGTTGAATAATAAATTTGACGTGCACAAATGCTTAACTAACAAGGTTGAAAGTGTGTAATGGGGAATTTATTGAAGAAATCAATATTGAGGAATTTGTACTGCTTTTTGATGTAAAGAAAGTAACAGTGAAATTCATAAGAATAAGACGAAATATAAATAATGATTATTCGATCATTAAGGACAACCAACCTTCTGACCGTCAGAAAGAGAATCAACTGAATGATATTGTCCACCAGCGATTAGACCACTAAATTCATAGATATTGTTAAACACTATACTAATATTCTTCAGCTCATCAGGATAGTAGACATAGAGTTTTCCACTTAGGATACAGGTCTTTGCATGCTCTAGAAGAACATCCCACATCTTATTCGACATTCCACTTCCCAGTATCTAAGAAGAAAATCCATAATCAGACGAACAGAAATAAACAGATAATGAACCAAATTTTGAACAGGACCACTAATTAGACTTCTTACACTCCGAAGCCTTTGAGGGTCTCTTACTACAAGAAACAGAAAATCTTCTACTGTGAATATTCCAGCTTTATTAAGCCTCTTGTGGAATGATCCATCTTTCCCAATCTTTTCCAATCTCCAAACTTCATCATTCAGCGCAGGTGGGTAATGTTTCTTGTACACTACAAAACCAGAAATTTATTGATTTATGACCAAACCCACAGACAACAGATATTATTTATGTAAATATTTGACAGGACATGTACTCACATTCTCCTCTGTGATCCTTGACAGTGAAGGAATCTGTCTTTGCTTCACGGATATGGACGGGCTCACAATAACTTGATGCAACTTTCAAACCTAGCCTAAACTTTCTACTCCTGATCCAACTAGAGTTATCTGTAAATGTCAAATCTCCAAGGGTTCCTACACCTTCCTTCAATGTCACTTGTAAGTCCCCAGTTAGAAGTGGCCTCTTTCCTTCCCGCTCTTTCACTATATGAGACTCAAATTCTTCTGGAGTCCACCCCTCATCGCCCTCATTGTTAAAATCACCTTCAAGCACAACTACATCTAATTTAATTGAGGATTCTGGACCTGATGTTACAACATGGCCTGTGTTTGCATCAAGCAAGACAACAAGTATTGCAGCACCCTGCTCTCCCTCCACTTTTCCTCCGGTAAAGAGAGGTAGTGACAACTTGGACCTGAAGTGCAATTGCAAATTTCTTCCATCAGGCCCTTCAATTCTTTTTGGAGAAACCCTGCACATTGGAGAAATTCAATATAAAGTGGTAAAGATAGCCTAAATGAAGGGAGCTTCAGTATTTAATCCAACGAGTTGTTCAAGCAAGTAGCTTGCAGGCACTGTTTAAAATCATCTCATGCTCATCTTTTTCAATATGCTAGACTTGGAAAATCTTAGTTTTCCATCCAATTTCATGGAGAGATCGGGTTACACCACTCCTATTTTAATTTTTGGTTTTCCACCCGTGTAATTGGAGGTAAGGCATTAGGTCCATTCCCTTTGCCACCTTTGTAATATATTTAGCCCCTAATTGGTGGTCACTATAAAGAGACACTGGGGTGAAATAATGTTTTGAATAGTAATTTTTTGGAGAATTTGTGATTAAAATGTAGAGAAATGTTTTGAGTTTACGTTCAGAATATTTTATTGTGTGAATGTGTGATTGAAAATGAGTATGATAAATAAATAAATAAAATTATTTTAAAGAGAGTCAAATAGGCCTAATAAGAAGGCATGATCCGTCTACACTAACCGTAAAAAGATTGTTTTTGTGAAAAAGAAAAGACACTTGTACACATAAATGTTCTGATGGTATACGTCTGGAATAACGGCCACAAGGTTGTACTTCAAATTTGTTGACAAATGCAACTACTTATATGAAGTGGCAACAAGACAAGTTAGATTGTGTTTCGTTTGCTGTTTCAAGTTGTTTACAGTTTTCAATTTTGCAAAACACAGAAATCGTGTGAAAATGTGTTCGATCTAATATTTCTGAAAATACATTTTCAAAATAAGGATAAATTTATAATATATAACTCAAAAACACATTTTTGATGTTTTTAGTGTTTTCAGTTAAAATTCTGAAAACATTAATAAAATAAATTTTTGTTTAAATAAATAGAAATTAAAAATTTTAGAAAATAAAAATACAAAATTCTAACAAATAAAAATAAAAAATAAAATTCAAGAAAAACAAATTCTAAAAATAAATTGATAAATTATAAAAAATAAAATGAAAAAAATAAAAACTCTAATGTAAAATTATAGGAAAAAAATAATAATAATTCAAGCTCTTAATGATTATTTACATAAAAATTCTAAAAAAATATTTAAATGAACACAGTTAAAAAAAATTTAGTCCACATCATTAATTTTTATTTCTATTTCTTATATTTTTTTAACTCAATTTATTATTTAGGGCTTGTTTGAGCCCCATTGTCTTCAAAAAAAAAAATGCCTCTTGTAATAGTGTTATAATGGAGATTACATGGTTAAAAAATAAAGAAAAATTTTAGGTTTACGTATAATATTATTTTATTAAAAAATGTGTAGCTAAAATGGGGTCAAATCACATTTTCAGAGATGCATTTGGATAGAAAAATAGAACTCAAACAAAATCTTGTTTTTATTTTATTTTGTAGCGAGAAAAGATATTATAAAATGTATATATTACTTGATAACATATCAACTTTTACTGAATAATTAAATTTCATGAAATAAAATTTTATAAAACAATTTTTCAAAAATTCAAACCAAACACATCTTCTAATTTTCTGTTTTAAAAAATAATTTTTAAAGGTGACAAACCGAATGCGTTTTAACAATTTTAAAACAAACCCTCAAAACAAAAAATTGAAAATGAACTCAAAACTGAAATACAAATCAAACGGCCCTTAACGTTTAGCTAACTGAAAATTGATAGGAATGATATTGATGCCTAGAAAGAGGAAATAAATGGAATTTAAAGCAGTGGCTTACTACAATAGGTTAAGTCGTACCTTCCATTAAGTTTGGCGGGACCTAACTTTGCTAAAGCACGCTCAACTTCTTCGCTCACCTGGTCAGCAGAAAGGCACGTGTACATAAGTTAGAACCCATTAGAAGTGTTAAAGCATCATAAGCAATGGACCAAGAGTCCCAACAAATTTGTGCTGCAAATTGAACTGAGAAATCAAGAACAGGAGGTTCCTCGGTTCACTGAATCCAAATTGTGAGAAATAACAAACACATCATTGATCAACAGAGGAATAATATTTACCAACCCCAAGAACATTCTAAATGGACTATTCATATTAGTATACAAGAAATCTTCCGAAAACAATCTGACAAGCATGTCCCTATCATCATTAAGTATTATTAAAGCAGAAAGGAAACGAACTCTGATGGAAGATTTATCTTTGCTATCAACTAATTTGACAAAGAGATTTAAAAGAGTAGAAAACAACTTGCTTCTGAACAGGAATATGGGATTTGTTGCATATACATTGAAGTAAATTGGAATAATTTCAAAAGCAAATACAACGATGAGAACAATCTCCCTGCATGCATGATACCTCTGATTTCACTTGTTTCATCGAGCGTTGGCACCATATTCACAATGGACTCTTATACAGGGATATAGGGAATATACGAGGAGAGAATCACAATACAATCTATAGTGAGAAGACACCAGGACGTGTATTTCAGATAGTAACAGGTATGATGCATAATAGAACATCACATACGACCGATATTCTTTTTATATGTAATAAAATATTACGCCTATGTTTGGCCCCCAATTTTTTGAGAATTTATTTAACTCTTTTTGAACCACACAATCTCCCATAAAATAATTTTACACGTAAATCGAAACCTTTTCTTTATTTTTTAACTACACATTCTCCAAAAAATCACTATTCCAAAACACATTCTTACAAAAATGGGGCTCAAACAAGAACTATATCATGAGTCAAAACTCCTTAAGGAAGCATTAAGGAGTCATCACTTAATTGGTTCTCCTAGAAGTTCAACATAAACATTGATGAGTGAAAGAACTCTTGAAATATTTCCCTTTTTAATAAGTAACTGTATTTGATTTTAGAGTTTAAGATCAACTCTTTCTATACATTTATCTGCAGAAATAGGAAAAGAACATAGAGCGTTAATCTAACAACCAATGGAAGGTAGGTAAGATCGGACATTTTTTTGCATATAATTTACTGCATCACTACTGTCTATGTGGTCAGGTGTTCCGTATTTAGAACGCAAAAATTCAGTACAAAGACTAAATATCTTACAACTCTCCGAAGAACTGGTTCCAGGGATGAACAAAGTTTCTGTAGACTGTCCACCTTTAGTGCTTCAATAATAACACTGCATCGACCAGTATATTCCTTAAGAAATAGCTTTGTGAGCAACCATAAACAAGAAAGCACGAAGAGAGCTTCAAGAGTGAAAATACTTACTTCCCAGAATATATTTAACAATGAGAACTATATTCTACAGGATATGTTTTTCTTGTTTTCAATTTGGCCGAAGGCCTCATGTGTTGACAAAAGGGGCAGATCACAAAAATTCACTAGAGGCTGCGGGAGTGTATTTACCCATATTGGTTTATTTGCAGCATTGGGTTAATTTTACTATTAATATAAAGATAAAAACAAACTTGAGAACAAAACAACTTAGTAAACTAAGGATGAATAAAGCATGTTATGGTTTTGACTGCACATATAAGATGTCTAAAGTTAATCTCCAAGCACGTAAACCACTTAACCAGCTTTGAGGTATGAAATAAGAAGTCATCACACACGCAATGGCAGGGTTCTTTCAAAACAATGTGGAAGACAGCTATAGATAATTACACAGTTCAACCCGTATAGAGAGTCTGCAGACAACTTAATGCTCAAAGATATTATTCAATATTTTGGAGTAGAAGCTTGCCATTAAACAATGTGAAATAAGAAGCGTTGTATCTTGAAAGATAGACGTCCGTTTTGTTAAGAATTGAGATTCCATCTTAAAAGGTCAACCTTATTAAGAGGAATAACACAATCATTTATAAGTTGGTTTATGTTTACATCTTTATTCGATATGGAATTCTATCCCTTAACAGTCCCCGCAAAATGGTGACTCGTTTGAGCAGATCAATCCTAAAATCCTTATGCTCACTTTTTGAGTCTTAACCGGATCGAGTTACTCGTTAGAACTTAATGAGTTCTGATACTATGTAAGGTTTGAGCAAAATCCACCACACTCAATTGTGGAGATTATTTCTTCTATATATAGTCAATTACAATGTGCATTAAGATAATTACAAATAAATGCTAATTACAATAAAGATGGAAAGAATAAATCTTCTCCTATTGACAAGCCGTGTATTAAGCCTTGACACGTTTGATCATGTTAACACCAGGGGAAGAAATCTATCTTAACGAGATTTGCATTCGCGTACCTCCCTTCGTTTCATCTCCTTCTAATTTTTACATTTCCGTAATCGAAAAGTCAAAATTCTATCAGATATTTTACAGGTGTAAGTCATGATTTTATCATCTTTGCATACACGTATTTTTTGTTAACGAAATATAATTCATGCACCATTTATCCAACAAGCAGCTCTTTTATGATGCTGCCAAGACTGAGATCAGCCATAATACAAAAAGAAGCAATTAATACAACAATTCAAATGAGCTAAATACGGTTGCATAATAGTGTACTTGCATATTCAGATAAGACAATGCGGATACACGTAACTAAATAAAGTAAGAGATTTCCGAAAGTCAACGAACCAAATCAAATCTTTTGAGTCATTCGCGTGTTTGCGTATGCTATCAACTAAGTAACTTAAATTCCCTAGCGAATCAATATCTAAATTCATAAGAACCAAAAAAAAAAAATCAAAAACCATTAAAAAATACATAAATATTCATATAATTTTTGGTGTAAATTACCTGGCAAGAGCAGGACGTTTCCGATCAGGTTGACCTTCCTGGCTACTACTCGGATCCAAACTACGTTTTTCTCCAGCCACCATACTATTTGATCTTTTCATATACCTCGTCTGCATTATCTCGAATCTCCACAAAAATAGAAAATTTCGTCCTCGAGATCCGATCTGATTCTTCTATAGCAACTTATTTTAAATTATTAAATTCTTTTCTCTCTTCCGAAGGTTAAAAAGTGGAGCGGAAACGGGAAAGGCAAAGCGGGAAAATTAAAAGAGCGTCGAAAATAGAAAGTAGTTTCTGAGAACCATCTCTGTAGTTTCCAACTTTTCTAATTTCAATTCTGATGGCGAATTTGTGGAAAAATTTTGTAACGTATCGATAATTTAACGGTGTAGATGGCGTGTCTCCAGCTGCACGTGGTATATGCTCACCGTCGATCATGCAAGCGCATTAGATTTGACTTGGCCTGGTTGATTGTCAAAATTGAGTACTTGACCCTGATGCCACTCCAATTTGTTGTGTATATTGTCAATATTGCCCTTTCTAGTTTCCATATTTTTCTCTTAATATTAATAATACCGAAATGATAGTTGTCGAATGAAGTGTCTATTAGAGTGATTAATCAATAAAAATTACACAATATTGAAATTAGAACTTTTGGCTCGACTTTATCCAAATTTTGCCGAGGAAGCAACCATGCTTTTTAGTACAAAATTTTAAGTCTCGTGTGTCTATCATTTTATCATCAAGATAATTTCATGACTATCTAAAATTTTCTGTTTTGTAGTTGTGAAAGCAATTTTTTTTCTCTTTTAATTGATCTGCACCGTGCTCTATTCTCGTGGAATAATATACTAGCTAAGAGTCCGACACACTTCAGGGGTCATTCTGAAAGTTTAGTGGTGAAAGAAATTAAGAGGTGGTTTGAGATCCATACACGTACAGGCTTTGGTTGACAGAATCCATACACGACAACACCTTATTTGCCCTTTTTTTTTCAACTTTCTATGAATTCCTGCAAGTGTTATATGTGAAATTTTTGTGTAAAATAAATCTGTACTTGTAGCATGATTCTATATTTAGGTGTGAAAGTTGACGTTAGATACGCATATTTGCACTGTTGTTTTATTAGTTCAGTATGGTTGCACATGCTCTCGCGATTAAGTAATTATAAATTTTATTTTCTCATTTTTTTATTATACCAAATTAAGAACAAATTATAATTTCATTATAGATTATATATAATTAGTTAGATGATAGATCCAAATCTGATTTTACTGGTTAGAGATGACTTTTCAGACGCCATCTTTGACTAGTACAGAATACCAGCAAAAAATTTCATTATCTAATGACGATAGATTATATTTAAAAAGCCTTATTAATTGTTAATGATCTCCTGCTACATATTATAAATTGAAGCTCCAACTATTACTAATAATTACTTTTGCCACATTAGTTTTTTGGCTCTATTACTTTAAAAAGACTTGGACAAATGAGAAGGAAAAGATGGGCAAAATTGTTGGCGGAAATGATCGCTAAAACTTATAAAAAGAAAAAGTGAGAGCACGTCTTGAGTATTATTGTAGATGTCGAAATACGATAAAGTATCTCGTCTATACACTTAGTGAACAAAGTCCGCAGATAGATAACTCACTCCAAGTGCATTGAATCAAATTGTTTTCTTTTTCTTCTAAAATATCAAAGAAAATTTAAAATTGAACCTACAAGGTTGAAATTGAATAAATGGGAAGACGGAAAATTCGAAACCATTCGGGAGACAAAGTTGTCAAAAGACATATATCTAGTTGTTGTTACTTATACAAAAAGTTTAAAGGGCCATATGCGAGCCGCGTCATACTCAAGGGCCATATATTATAAACGCCCGCATCATCATGGACATGGAAGTAGCATATAAGTAAAATGATTTATAAGAAAAAGTTAAAAGATGGCGTCTGAAAAGTACAATTTTAAAGGAAGAAACGAATTATCTAGAGGATCTAAATATTAAGGGCTAATCGTGTAAAAAAAAAAAAAACTTGATTAACGGCATTAATCATAATCCTCCAAAGCCACATCATTAAACTCTAACCACTTAAGCCACTTTCTTGCTACTAAACTAAAGTCTTAATTTATATTATCTTTGGCTTTTAAATTTTTAAAAAAAAAAAAATAGTTGGTGATACATATCGACATATAATCATACATCAAAGAATGAGCCCCTGTTTGAGCCACATTATTTTTTTTTAATTCTCATTATCTCTCATTATTGTAGTAGAAATAGAGTAATAAATAATTTTTTTGGAGAATGTGTAGTTGAATTTTAAAGTAACTTTATTAATTTGTATATAGAATATTTTATTGGGTGAATGTGCAGTGAAAAATCTTAACATAGCAAATAATATTTTAAAATAATGAGAAGACAAACGGAGCCTTAATACCATTCACGTGAAATCACGTGCCAAATAACATTATTCTTATCATTAGCCATTATCCCATTAAAAAAATGTAATCATGCGCACCAAATGTGTGGAAAAAGGTGATATTCCTAGAAACTTCACGAGAAAATGTTTGCTAGATTTCACTGCACGTAGACTTCCAATTGGTTTTATCAAGGTTAATGATGGCATTTTTGGACGAAGAAAATGCTAGAGTATTTAAATAAACTAATTACGACTAATGACATTATAAATAATTGTCATCTACTGTAAGTTGGTCAATGTAAACGAGTGAAATGGAGTGTTGATCACGTTAGAATCAACTTCTTCGGGTCAGAAAAAATTTTAATTGAAACCAAGTCGGCACACATGGATTTTCAATTGGAAAAAGACGTATAGGTTAGTTTACGAATAGACGCAAGTTTCGTGAATATTTCTGATTTCTTTTTCGTTTGTTTTAGAAGGAAGAAAGGTCAGCTTAAAATACAACAAACTCGTCGTCGCTGACCGAAAGCTAATCACCTCAAAACCTAACCTAATCCACCGTCCATTTGGAATCTCGAGAAGAACAATTAAATTAAATACAAAAAAAAAAATCTTCAACAAATTAAGATTAACTTACGCGTTAAAAAGATTCTTATCTAATTCATCAAGACATCCAACGTTAACAATGAAATGGTCTACTTGTTCATGCAACTCTTCGTTTCTACACATATTTAAATAGGTTAATATTTTCTTAATTTATAAGTAAGAGAAGTTATTTATTTTCACAATAAAAAATATTATTTTAAAAAATAAATTATTATTGCTGAAAATATGTAACTTGTTTGTTATTAAAAATTGGATCATGCTACTTGTACATAAAAATAGTATATAAAAGACTACATAAAATGATGTGAAATGAAAAGATTGAATAAAAAAGTTGACTGTATTTTAAACTAACAAATAATAGAGTGTTACGTGACATTATATAATAATTTTTATAAACCTTGATGTACGTGTATCAAAATCCTTAAAAACTTATATTAGCCCATGTTTTATCCACATTATTTTTTTCATTCTCATTCTTCTATTCATTTCAAACGACACGTTCTTCAATAAAATAACATTTTCAATCACATCAATAATTTTTTCTTTTCAACCACACATTCTCCATCACATCACATCACTTCACTTCACTTAAAAAAAAAATGCACTCTCTCATTTTAATGTACACCAAACGGGATCTAAAACTTCTTGTTTACTTTGCGAGTAACTTGCTCAAAGGAGAAATTTTTAAACTTAACCAAAAAAGAACTACTTGCGGGTGTCAAGATAATAAAACTTTACTTATAAGTTAACAAGTACATAATGAAATAATTATATAAAATTTCTCTTATAATTTAAATATATATCGAAATAATTATTTTTGTCAATCGTAATTAAAAATAAATAAATTACTTATGTCGTTCATTATGACCACATTTGGTGTAAGAGTCTTAACAAATGTTTGGATGAACGATTCAAAACTTGTTAGAATTGAGACGATAACTGAACACGTAATTTAAATAGAGCATCTTAAAATTGTTAAATCTTTTCAAAAAGCCCTTAAAAGAATTCAATCCAAGAAAAAATAACAAATTATAAAAAAATATTAATACCACATAAATTCATGCACACTGACAAGAACAAAGGACCAATCATTTTGTATTCCTTCACAGACCCTTTCGATGCTCTTGTGCGCACAATACCAACTCAAAACACACCTAACGAATTCAAAAAAATTGAAGCCCTTATCCTAATTTAGATCTGTATTTTTTTATTTTTTTTTATTTTTGTCTTTTGGACAGTAAAAGAATATTTTCAAATACCTATTCACAATATTAAATTCAAACTCATAATACATCTAGACACCACGATTAATCATTTCCATAAACTGATTGAAGGACTCCTGTCTCTGCATCCTCATCTCCTCATTGAATTTCTTGATGAACGCTTCAACCCGGCGATTCAAATCCTCGTGGCCCACCGACAACTCTTTCCGAACTTTCAAACTTGGATATGAACTCAATGGAGTGTTCGTGTGATTTGAATGGCTCCCAGTCATGTCCGGCTCATGATCTTTCCACGTGTCTTGCTTTTTCCACTGTCTCGTCAATGGTACATGACGCCCTTCCGTTATCATTTTCCACGTGCTTTCTAGCGTCTCTTGCGTTTTTGGCCTCGCCACCCTTAGTGCCTTTGTCCCTGAAAAATAAAAAATCAAGTTTCAATTTTGTTACGAAAGGAGACAAAATAATCAACTATTCCCCCTTCAACCAAAATCTTCAAGTCAGGAAATACGAAATTGCTTTGCAAAACTGGCAAAGAATATTCGAAACGACGGTGTCAAGCTTTGTGGAGCTTGAAATCTGAGAAAATGGACGACGGGAGTCTCTAATTGACGGCTACCAGATACTGAATGTAATTTTAATTTTAAGATAAAATAATATATAGAACCGTTTAAATTCGGCGTACCTTCGGGACTGGATTTGAGATTTTTCCGGTGATTACCGAATCTAGAAGAAGCCAAAGGTTTCTCCCTTATCGGTAAGACGAACGGCGGAGAAATTGAACCCTGGGGTGGAGTACTGTACGTCGAATTGGAGACAATAAAATCGTCCTCATCTTCAGCTTCTGCAACGTCGTCATTTTCCATAACCTCAGAATAGTTCGCCACCACGTGCTTCACCTCGACAGCTCCATCCTCACTCTCACAAACCAAAGCCGTCTCCACTGCCGCAGGAGGTTCCTCCACAACAGTGCTAATCTCAGTCGGAGTTGGTATTGAGGCAAATTCCAACGACGGAGGCGTTTTCACTGAAATTAAATTCTCAGATTCAACGGACGGCTCAGATTCCCTGTGGTGGAAGCGAGACGCAGCAGCGATAGTGATGATTATTCCGTTGATGATGAAATATAGATAAGGAGGCTTGAGCCAAGAAAGTAAGATGGACCATAGCGCCGGGATTTCATGAACTACGCCGTGTATAATTACCGGAACGAAGAATCTTACCCCCACAGCTAGAGACACAATTCCAGCTGAAATCAGGAACAATTTCAGCGAAACAAACCACGTGCTATTTGATTTCATGAATCCTCCCGTTCGAATCGTCGATGAATTATTATATCGCCGGTGAATTTTCCGGTGAAAAAGCTTTTAGTATATAGGTGTACTTGTTTTTTAAAGAAAACGCACTTTCCTTAGTAGAGAGGAGCCAATAAATGCGCGGATGCATGGGGATGTGGGAGTATATAGGTGGAGAGAGGAGGACGCGGTTTGTGGGCTTTTTTGAGGAAATCTGGGCCGTTGGATGGGAGATGGGAAATGAATTGAAATCTAATGTTTGATTAATTAGTTTTAAAGTTACTTCATTAAGCAGCATTTATCATCAAGCATAGAGGTTCACTCATAATGATTAATGAATATTAATCCGTTTTGCTCGTTAATAGTGAATTGAAACCGACTTTAATATTTTGATAAGTGCATCGATTTTATAAACCGATTAAACATTATTTTTATCTGCATATTTTGTAAGATTCTCCTTTATATTTACTCTCTATTTACACATTACCTAAAATTACCACTTTGACGTGTGTGCGCGCACGCGTATGAATATGTTAATTCGGTTGCCCAACAAATGTTTGAAGAAATAACGCTAAAACTATTAATTATTCAAGAGAAATCTCAAGAAAGTCACAATTTGTTACCAAACATGTGTTTGATGACATTTTCCATCACGGAACATTAATAGTAATGCTTACCATTCAATCATGTTAATTTTAGTTTTTATTGTTATGTTAACTTGATTTACTCGAAATATCAGGTCTTTTTTTTTTTTTTTTATATCAACAAAAGGTATTGATTTATCGAAGAAAATAGATAGGATATACGGTCTATTCAAAGTATATATCAAAATCAGATGAGGGAAGAAAATTACGATAAGTTAACAACTAACTGATAATACACTGTATGTTTGCCTATAGTCCAAAAATGCTATTTATCACATAATTTTGTTGGTTATATAAACATCTCATCCAAGTGTCCTCTGTGTGGGACCCTTTTATTATCCACATTCATCCTCCAGCTTAACACTGCCATACATTTAAGTTGAAGAAAAATGATAAACGATATGCGCCGATGATCGCAGGGATGACTGCACACTCACAATCGAGGCGCGGGTCTCACGTGAATAAAATAATTCCGACCCCCATGTGTGTGCGCACAGTCATCCTGGGATCACCCATACTTGCACTATAGCACGACTCCTAACATAAAATAGCTTATTTTGAAGCTGTTTTATAAGAAGTAAAAACAAAATCAAAAGTCTTACGAAATGAACCCTTCAACAATCAAACGTTAGGT
>CAIGRB010072986.1:3963-31131 GCA_903798255.1 Fraxinus quadrangulata | reverse complement strand
CCACCACGTGCTTCACCTCGACAGCTCCATCCTCACTCTCACAAACCAAAGCCGTCTCCACTGCCGCAGGAGGTTCCTCCACAACAGTGCTAATCTCAGTCGGAGTTGGTATTGAGGCAAATTCCAACGACGGAGGCGTTTTCACTGAAATTAAATTCTCAGATTCAACGGACGGCTCAGATTCCCTGTGGTGGAAGCGAGACGCAGCAGCGATAGTGATGATTATTCCGTTGATGATGAAATATAGATAAGGAGGCTTGAGCCAAGAAAGTAAGATGGACCATAGCGCCGGGATTTCATGAACTACGCCGTGTATAATTACCGGAACGAAGAATCTTACCCCCACAGCTAGAGACACAATTCCAGCTGAAATCAGGAACAATTTCAGCGAAACAAACCACGTGCTATTTGATTTCATGAATCCTCCCGTTCGAATCGTCGATGAATTATTATATCGCCGGTGAATTTTCCGGTGAAAAAGCTTTTAGTATATAGGTGTACTTGCTATTTAAAGAAAACGCACTTTCCTTAGTAGAGAGGAGCCAATAAATGCGCGGATGCATGGGGATGTGGGAGTATATAGGTGGAGAGAGGAGGACGCGGTTTGTGGGCTTTTTTGAGGAAATCTGGGCCGTTGGATGGGAGATGGGAAATGAATTGAAATCTAATGTTTGATTAATTAGTTTTAAAGTTACTTCATTAAGCAGCATTTATCATCAAGCATAGAGGTTCACTCATAATGATTAATGAATATTAATCCGTTTTGCTCGTTAATAGTGAATTGAAACCGACTTTAATATTTTGATAAGTGCATCGATTTTATAAACCGATTAAACATTATTTTTATCTGCATATTTTGTAAGATTCTCCTTTATATTTACTCTCTATTTACACATTACCTAAAATTACCACTTTGACGTGTGTGCGCGCACGCGTATGAATATGTTAATTCGGTTGCCCAACAAATGTTTGAAGAAATAACGCTAAAACTATTAATTATTCAAGAGAAATCTCAAGAAAGTCACAATTTGTTACCAAACATGTGTTTGATGACATTTTCCATCACGGAGCATTAATAGTAATGCTTACCATTCAATCATGTTAATTTTAGTTTTTATTGTTATGTTAACTTGATTTACTCGAAATATCAGGTCTTTTTTTTTTTTTTTTATATCAACAAAAGGTATTGATTTATCGAAGAAAATAGATAGGATATACGGTCTATTCAAAGTATATATCAAAATCAGATGAGGGAAGAAAATTACGATAAGTTAACAACTAACTGATAATACACTGTATGTTTGCCTATAGTCCAAAAATGCTATTTATCACATAATTTTGTTGGTTATATAAACATCTCATCCAAGTGTCCTCTGTGTGGGACCCTTTTATTATCCACATTCATCCTCCAGCTTAACACTGCCATACATTTAAGTTGAAGAAAAATGATAAACGATATGCGCCGATGATCGCAGGGATGACTGCACACTCACAATCGAGGCGCGGGTCTCACGTGAATAAAATAATTCCGACCCCCATGTGTGTGCGCACAGTCATCCCGGGATCACCCATACTTGCACTATAGCACGACTCCTAACATAAAATAGCTTATTTTGAAGCTGTTTTATAAGAAGTAAAAATAAAATCAAAAGTCTTACGAAATGAACCCTTCAACAATCAAACGTTAGGTTTCATGCTCCGTGTTAGATGAAAGGCAGGGGCTTCAATTGTTTACGTATTATTTATAATAGGAAAAATTTCATAACTACAATAATTCAAGAATACAATTCCAAAATTATCGAACTTATTAAAAAATTTCAAAAAAGATGGTACGTGACTGTGGCATCTAATAAATATCGTGACTTGTAAATTGAAATTAAAACAAGTCATAGTCACGTGCTAAGTCCCAAATCACATGAGGTCGCAGTCTCGTACAACACAATTAATAGATCATATTCACAAATCACACAATTTATAAGTAACAAATCTTTTATCCAATTTGGACAAGTCAGGCAGCTATTTTTGCTTCTTCGATTGGTTTATAACAATTTCAAAGATATTCATGTATTTTTAAAAGGAAAGATTGTAGAACGGTCTCTAATTTTTCGCTTTTTTGCAGATTTTACTCCAACCTTCCCTTTGTGCCCCTCACAATCCCAAACATTTCAAAAATATGCACATGCGGTCCAATTGAAAACCATCTATTTGATTGTTAGTTGATCAAAAAAGTCAAAAATTAATCAATTTTGACCAAATAATAATTAAAAAGAAAAAAAAAAAATGTACTTTGTATTTTCCTTACATTAAATAAGGTAAAAAAAATCAACAGAAACACTGATTTGGGATACTCAAATACATTTATATATGGCAAAGTAATGAGCACAGTCATAGTAGTATCCTAATAAAAATAAAACAATAGACATTTCATTTTGATTATAAATCAAGCTCTCTCTACAAAATATTAAATATATTTGAGAAGTAAGATATATGTAGCGTTTATTTAAACTCCACTTATCCATCATTGGGTTATTGGGCTAATAACCCAATGATGGATGCCCAATAACCCAATGATGGATAAGTTGCAAAGTTTAGTGATGAATGTAGCGATTTTTAAAATTCAGTGACATGTGGAAATCTTTTTCAAAATTCAGTGATCCAGTGAAAACATTTTACAAAGTTCAGTGATGACGGTGGTGATTTTTAAAGTTCAGTGACTCGGTAAAAACTTTTTACAAAGTTCAATGACCATTTGAATTATTAACCCATCTATCATTCAACATCTTTATTTTACTGCCAACTTTATGTTAAAACAAAAAGGATACAATTTAGTTATAAATTTACAGACCCATGAATTAATATTTGGAAGGTGAAGTGATATTTTTTATAATTGAAATAGCATTTCAATTACAATTATCAAATTTCTGAGTACTCTCATTAAGATGAAATCACAAATATTGAAGTTTTTCTGAAAAAAATAATGGTCTTAAAAACAGTTTTTAAGTTATTCAAAATTAAAAGGGTGAGCGTGTCTATGAAATTATCATAAACCCATGGAGAGGTTTAAGTTATTCAAAATTTAAAATAAGGTAAATTTGTATAACATTTGAAAGTCAGCGGTGTATTTTAAATAAGGACTATTCTCGGTGTACATAGGAGACACCATAATAGTGTCCATAATGGACACATGTTGTGCTCCTATTGGAGGGGGTGTCGGTGGGCCCGCGCCCCCTCCAGTAAAGGGGCATCATGTGTCCATTATGGACACCATTATGGTGTCACTTATGTACACTAAGCACAACCCTTTAAATAAATAACCTTAAAAAATATCTCTATAGTTTGCCCTAATTGAAAATTCTACTTAAAATCGATCCACAAAATTTTAGTCTACATCAACATTGGTTAATATTACAACATTGGTAAGTCATGCTGAAGGGGACACTTGGGTAATCTTAAAAGCTTGAAAACTTTTTTGATGGACCATGGTACGTAAAAACCTTGCTTAAAGGGCAAGGTAACCCCAAGAATCTAGAAATCATTTTTCTTTATGATAGTACATAATATAATATACCGTTCAAACAACTTTTATTATTGTTGAAGCTATAAAATAATAAATTATTTTTCTCTATTTAATAATTTAAAATCAGTGAATAGCACGATTTAGAGCTTGTTTGGAAGAAATTAAAATCAAATTAAAATTGAAAAATTAGTCGTTATTGTTGACTTTTATTAGAGAAGTGGGACCCGATAACGACTATATTTTCAATTTTAATTGGACCCGATAATCTTTAAATGGTACTATAAAAATATGTTGAACACACGTAAACCGTATATTTGATCGGATTCGTGAATAGAGTAACGAATAGCCCTTTATATTTCAAGAATTTTTAATAGTCACTATTCTAAGTTAATTATGAACAGGTTTAGCCCCTGTTTGATAGATTAAAATTAGTTTNTAATTTTAGTTTTTATTGTTATGTTAACTTGATTTACTCGAAATATCAGGTCTTTTTTTTTTTTTTTTATATCAACAAAAGGTATTGATTTATCGAAGAAAATAGATAGGATATACGGTCTATTCAAAGTATATATCAAAATCAGATGAGGGAAGAAAATTACGATAAGTTAACAACTAACTGATAATACACTGTATGTTTGCCTATAGTCCAAAAATGCTATTTATCACATAATTTTGTTGGTTATATAAACATCTCATCCAAGTGTCCTCTGTGTGGGACCCTTTTATTATCCACATTCATCCTCCAGCTTAACACTGCCATACATTTAAGTTGAAGAAAAATGATAAACGATATGCGCCGATGATTGCAGGGATGACTGCACACTCACAATCGAGGCGCGGGTCTCACGTGAATAAAATAATTCCGACCCCCATGTGTGTGCGCACAGTCATCCTGGGATCACCCATACTTGCACTATAGCACGACTCCTAACATAAAATAGCTTATTTTGAAGCTGTTTTATAAGAAGTAAAAACAAAATCAAAAGTCTTACGAAATGAACCCTTCAACAATCAAACGTTAGGTCAGCGGTGTACGTTAAATAAGGATTATTCTTAGTGTACATAGGGGACACCATAATAGTGTCCATAATGGATACATATTGTCCCTCTATTGGAGGGGGTGTCGGTGGGCTCGCGCCCCTTCTAATAAAGGGGCACCACGTGTCAATTATGGACACTATTATGGTGTCCCTTATGTACACTAAGCACAACCCTTTAAATAAATAACCTTAAAAAATATCTCTATAATTTGCCCTAATTGAAAATTCTACTTGAAATCGATCCACAAAATTTTAATCAGGACCGGTACATCAGCAAGTTAAGTTTGAATAATCAAATGATAATGTTATCTTAAACTATAATTCGTTAATTTGATTTTATTACAACATTGGTAAGTTATTTGAAGTCATGCTGAAGGGGACACTTGGGTAATCTTAAAAGCTTGAAAACTTTTTTGATGGACCACGGTACGTAAAAACCTTGCTTAATGGGCAAGGTAACCCCAAGAATCTAGAAATCATTTTTCATTATGATAGTACATAATATAATATACCGTTCAAACAACTTTTATTATTGTTGAAGCTATAAAATAATAAATTATTTTTCTCTATTTAATAATTTAAAATCAGTGAATAGCATGATTTAGAGTTTGTTTGGAAGAGATTAAAATCAAATTAAAATTGAAAAACTAGTCGTTATTGTTGACTTTTATTAGAGAAGTGGGATCGATAACGACTATATTTTCAATTTTAATTGGACCCGATAATCTTTAAATGGTACTATAAAAATATGTTGAACACATGTAAACCGTATATTTGACCGGATTCGTGAATTAGAGTAACGAATAGCCCTTTATAATTCAAGAATTTTTAATAGTCACTATTCTAAGTTAATTATGAACAGGTTTAGCCCATGTTTGATAGATTAAAATTAGTTTTTTAGTAAATTTTGATAAAAATTGACGAAATGTGTGGTTAAAAAATTGTGGATCCTATGAAATGTATGATTAAAATTAATTGTTGATTTTAATTTGAATTTTTATTAAATTTTAATCAAAATCAAGCAGGGGCTTAATGAGCTGAAATTATATAAAAATAAATAAAAATTCTTCACTCCTTTTGTTAAGAAAAGCAAATCATCGTACATCATCCATCATCAGTGCCCATCAAAATTTAATAATTAAAAGCAAAATAATAATAAATTTGCAGAATCCCGAGGCCAAAACTTTACGGGTGGGGACAAGGTGACCGACCATTTTTTGCCCAATCAAAAAAGGGTGGTTCTCTTTCCTTCATGGAAATTCATTCAAAGCCTTTTTCATTCAAATCAAAGCAGCTTTTTTATTACAAAGTTTAGATGAGCTAATTGAGTCATTTAAGTCAAAAACATATATCACACTACTATTTGAGTTAGGAATTAATCATTATTCTACTACTGAATTTTCTCGATTTATGAGTGCCGTGTCGTGCAAGCTAATTGAATTTTTTTATTTTATTTTTCAAATTAAAGACGCACGTTGAATATTTGACTTAGAAATCGATTTATCGTCATCAATATTTGAGTTAGATTGACATTGATTTATAATCATCAATCTTGTTGATTCCAATATATTCATAGACACGTTCATGGGAGGACAATTTTATTTAATTTCTATATCATTATTATATAAAAAATAAATAGACTTGGGCGACTCAGGGCTGCCTCCATCCTGAAAATATTTATTATGCATGCCAAATTATAAAAATAACGCTGTAAAGTAGATTCAAAAGCCTCGAAAGTGGTCCCACATATGCTTTTTGTCTAAAAACTACGTTAAATAATCTTGTTAGTGACACTTAAAATTACACGTCTTTTATTCCTTTTTTTTTCTTTTTTTCATTCAAATCAAAGGCTTCGATTATAACATTTTTGGTCCTACTTCATTAATACATTGTGCACCAGATTCTTTCCTTTATAGGCCAATTTTTCAAGTAGAATGCATTTTGAAATAGTAGATTGATAAATAATGCGTGATTAAAAATAAGAGTTATGATAGTTAGACAGGGTTGGGGGACACGGGGGAAGGAAACAGGTGTGCGTTTCAGCACTTGTTTGGATCATTTTTTATTATTTTTTAAAACTATCCAATCAGTGAATGACACGTGTCCCACATGTTTTTAACCATGTCTCCAACCCTGTTTTTTAAGCAAAACTCTAAAATTAAAGATTTTCTTTATTGCGTGTAATATTATTTTTTACTTGATCAAATTTTTATATTATTTTCAGAACTTTAATCATTATGGAAAAGGTCGTTGTGAAGACCATCCACATTTGTGTAATTTCAAATTAATTGTAGTTGACCAAAGACTCTTCCACTGTTGACCAACCTAGTCTTAAAATAAATATTTCAATATTTAGAGAATAAAATCTCTAAATATTAATTCAATGTATGGCAGAGTTAAGGTGCGACAATTTGGATAAAAGAAGGGTCCCACTGAGATAGGATATATCATAAATGAATGAGACACATATTAAGAGGGATGTTTAAAGGTAAATTATAAGCCGTTTAATTGATTAAAGTTAAAAATAAGTAAGTATTCATCTCAAGACATTTTTGTCAAGAATGAAAACGAGTTATTCTGAACACGTGTGATGTCTTAATAAATTTCTCTTTTTTCAGTCAAAAATTCGACTTTGAAATAGGGGAAACTAGAAAACAACGTGTAAAGCATATTCATTTCTCCCATGCTTTTCATTTTAGTTAATTTTTTTAATACAATGAATGATAAATTATATTCTAGCATAGAAGAAAACATTTCTGACCAGTCATGAAATGGGTTGTGTATAACTAGGCAAGTCACTCCACGGGTCGATTCATCTCTCTATATCTCTCGTGTCTCAATCTCTAGAGTTATATTACTTTCATTATAATCACTATTAAGTCTTATGAATTCAATTTTTTTTAACTCCCGCTTTGTTTGGTATTCACATTACATCACTTAGAAAAACGTTTGCAATCTCTACGTCCATATTTTATTGTGCACTTGTGTAATTCTTCTAATGGCTAGATTTTTGTTCTCGTTGCAGTGTTCGATCCCTGAGTGGAACATTGTTTGGAGTTCATTCAAAATAATTTAAACTTTGTTTTGCAACAAATATTTTCTCCTTGCGTGATAGAATAATAGAATTGTGTGACAGGTACTCTGGTTTCGACTATACCACTTTGAAACTTTTCGAGTTCGAAATGTACGATAATCATATGTTTTGGAGTACCTATAGACACACGGCCCATTTGAAGAACCGTATAAAGTGATCCAATATGTACCGCAAAATTTCAGGTTTATTTTGGGTTGGTTAATATTTTTTGGCCTTTTCGTGCCATCGACTATGTGCATCGATCAAGCACAGACACTTTATAACATGTTCTTCGGTTCAATCACTCCAACTTTATTTATTCTTCAGTTCAATCGTGTTAAACTTCTATCCATTCCAGGTTCAATACTTCATATTTATATGCTCTTAAAGTTTCTTTTGAACAAAAACTACAAATAAAATGATCTAGAGACAAATGACATTTTGTCCGAGGAAGTAGGCATTAATTGTCAAAGAGCTCCGAATGTCACTCAAAATATGAAAAACCGAGTTTTGTTTCGATAAATTGTCTAGGATAGCATCAATCCATACAGAAACTATACAAGCATGTACACATTTTCTACATACACCTTCCAACCTTGTTTCATTTTCCATAAAATAGCTTCAAACCCTGCCCCACAATAAAGCCAGGCGGTTTCTAATCATAAGCCAAACATCATCATTTGAGTTTCTAAATCTAGGTCTCTACAGATTATTTCTTGCTTCCACGTGCAATCTAACTAATAGCCACCCGAAGATCATTGCCTAGACGATACTAGTTAATTACCTCAGATGGGTATCATAAGTATCAAAAAGGGTATCGGGAACAACAAGGGGCAATTTTTCTATATACATGAACAGCCGCCTCAGATTTTCCATCGTGATAGTCGCCATATCTATCGCATCCCTGCCGTCCATAAATACCCATAAGTCACCAGAGTTCACCCTCTTTAAGCTATCCCGGCAAAATGGACACGATTGTGATCTCGTACGCCTGCACCAAACATATCGATCCTGTTAATATTCAATTTAAATTTCATCTCAGGCGAATAAATACACAATGTTTATGACCTTGGGCAAAAAGTTGCCCAATCCAACCTAGCAGGGAGATCAGAACAGGAGAGCTTCACCAGCTATGATGGAGCATGTATGTCTACTCTTGAATAAATATTTATTTCAAAGAATGAATGGACATATCACTTCTTGCTTGCTTTGAAGTTAAAAAAATTACTTAATATGAAAGTAACTCTTATTTTACTTTCAAAAAAATAACGTATTTCCAATTCTGACCAATAAAAATTTGTTTATTTTAAAACCTGCTTAATTACTTGAAAGGGAACTTTTTAAGCTTAAGCTTAGCCAAACAAGGAGACAGAAACTAGGAAGGACATATAATAATGGCACTCAAGCTTTCAAAGAAACACGCAGAATATGTGATCAAGGTTTGAAACCAAAATACAAAAGGCTAAAGTAGTATAATACAGTGATATGGCTAAAGTAGTATGCAGTGATATGGTCCCAATATCCACTTGCGGAGGCACATATATAAAAGCAACTCATATGTTTAGAGCGCCATTTTGAAGCAACAGAAGACGAATTCAACACTATTTCTGCAATTTCACATTTTCCCTCACAGGTATATCAACCTTCTACTTCCCTCTGTGCAGAAAGAGAATCTCTTTTCATAGAAACCTCATCCCTCAGAAACAACAGTTACAAACAAATTAAAAGCAAAATTGAGACACCCCCACCTCCAAACCGCCCCCACAAAAATGAAAAAAGAAAAATATACTTCTATAGAACACCATAAAAATCTGTATTTTCCCAAATTAGGGTAGATTACATGAAACTTTTTTCACCATTTCCTTCAGTTCATCACTGTTCGATATGTCAAAGTCAACTTAAGCCTTTTCCACTTCAAAAGGATAATGTTAATTTTAGTCTACCTCTCCCTCTTTTAGCTTGCTCACTGACTTGCATGGCTCCTAGAACATGACTACATGAGCTTCTTTAAGACATGGCACAGACACCATCCTCCCCTTAATTAATCCATTTTCATTTCTTATCTATCTATTGTAGTGTATTCCCATTTTATCTCAATATCTTCTTGCAATAAGGTGACAAAGCCTTGTGTTGTTTATCAACTTAGAGCAAACCTTATCCTCTATTTGGGCTGGGGACTAGCTATGTGCATTAAATAACAAAAGAAAAAAAACATAACACGAACTTTTGAGAATCTGCTACCCTTGAAAATAAAATGATACAACAGCAACACTTTTCTACATTGAAATTGTGCAATCTATCCCTAGCCTGCTTGTTCAGATGCCAACATCCATCAGGCACAACACAAGACTCCCTTCCGTCCCTCCGCCTCCTCAACCATCAAAAGTAATGGTAAAACTCCCTGCAGAGAAAGTATTCCACCACCAGTTATCTTGAATTTATTTCTTCCTAGTACAAATCTGCATGATCCTAAAATCAGTGAGAACGTGTGAATTTTATATTCTTCCACTTTCAATTCGCACATACAACCTGAAGAAATAGGCCTCACACCCGACTTTGAACCATTCTAAAAGCATACAGGAGAAGAAGCATGATGTGTTTACATTGAAAATTGAAATTATACCTACATCATCAACACATTGGCCAAAAAATAGCTGTATTCTTGAAAATCTAACTTGAGACTGGGTGAGTAACATAATAATGAGAAGGATTCCAGGAAGCATCCATATATTCCATTTGCCTCTCCAGCGCTAGGTGTAAATCTCACTTGGCGACAAAGGAAGTGCATTACAGGAGAAGATGAAAAGCAAATTGGATGTTATGACAGTTGGTCTAGATACTACTTTGGGCCCCAAAATAGAAAGTACAAGTGGTGCCAGTCCTTGGTTGAGAGGGCTCTGACCAAGAAGAAAAAAATTATAAAAGAATTCCCCCCATATATGGTCGGAATCTCCTCCAGTGCAGATATTGACTTGTTCAAACTTTAGCTATTCATAAGATCCTTCAGAAGCTTTTAAATTACATATAAGCTAGAGAATAAGCATAGAGCTATGACGCAAGGACTCCCTACTGGGTGGCATGTTAGTGTCCATGTCGGAACACGTCCTGCATCATGTCAGATATGAAAACTTCTCGGACTCTATTGTAGTCATTTTATTTCTTTCGCAGCAGCAATATATAGTTTATTTCAAAGTTACTCTAATATAATAAACATCTAGTCCTATTAAAAAGATTTCACCAATAAAAATAAAAATAAAAACTAAAAAAGTATCGATTTTACTAGAAAGTAAAAGGTATAAAAATAGAATATATTATATAAATGTAGAATTTTAAACAATTTAAATTGATGTCCACGTGTTCTACTTTCTTAAAAATTCACGAGTTTGCATGCCAATGTCATAGTGTTCGTGTCCCATGCTTCTCAGGCTTAGAGAAATGTAAGTTTTCTGATGCAATACGCTGTAAGGAGAAAGTTGACACCAACCATATTACAAAGTCGAATATTATCTAGAAAATATGCACAAGTTCAATTTGACTAGTTAGTCAAAATATGGTACTTATGTCATCCTTGGCACTAGTTCTCTACAATGTATGATCTTGGCTAGTGGACTCCTTAACTAAATAATGCCATGTCAATCTTCCAAAGAAAATATAAGCAAGTGATATCCATGAAATAATTATCAAACTTAAATTTCTTCCTTTCTTTCTTATTTTCCCTGAGTTCTATGTAAACATAGTCATTTTACCCGCGTAGCAGTGAGAGATGAATAAAGGGAATACACGATGTATAGAATAGTACAAAAAGACAACAGCAATGAGGTACAAGAGCATGAGAAGAGATGTTATTCATGTTCACACTGCAATTTGATACAGTTTCTCTGTAGGCACCAAGAGAGAGGGAATTAGGAAAGGTCTTAAGTGTTTCCTTCCCTGTTAATCACGTGTACTGAGCCAAATCATATATTACACTCATAGAGACCATTAATGAATTAAAAATCTAAAATATATATATACACTTGGAAAGTAAAAAATAGATTTGCTATTTTAACTACAGATTAAAAAGAGAGGAAGTAGAGATATATTACCATTCTCGATAGCATTTCAGGCACATGGCATGGTTACAGTTTGGCAGGACAATCTTACTGTTCGTCTCCATGCAAATCCCACATTCTTCTTCCCTTTCAATATCTAATTCCGTGCATTGCCTATATTCTTCTTCATCTCTTCTTCTGTATCTCTCCAGGCACACAGTTTTCTGTTTCTTATCTTCTGAATCCGTGACCCCTCTTTGAAGTTGCATTAAAGAGGGATAAATAACAGCTGATCACAAGATATATCAAAATATAAGATGCAACAGAAAAAGGCTAGTTTTGAGGTTGGTGTCAGTGAGACTGTAAAATCAGTGAACAACCGCAGAGCTTACCATAGAATTCTCTAATGCTTGCTTTTCTCTCATGCATGGACATAGTTGTGGTGCCATCAACATAAACCTGTGATACAAAGCATTACGTTCAATTGCTTGCAATGATTGAGAGCAAAACTTATGCAGGAAAACGAGCATCAACGGGAATAAGTATTAACCTTGTATATTAGGACTCGCAAAAGTCCAAGAGCTCCAGCAAGTTGGCAGTCAGTCCATTGTACTAGGAAAAGGAAAAAATGAGCTGCTGGACTGTATGAGATTCTCATCTGTAGGCATGCACCATCATACTCCCTTGGAAAATCCGATGCCCTGCCATGACAATAACGGGTTCAATTTACAAAAAATGGGAAAAGTTGAAGAAAAATTATCAAGCCAGATGATTATAAAAAGAACTGCCTCAGTGCATAGCAAGCATATGTAATAATTACCAATAAAACAATACAGAGATAAAGTTGAAGCTGTTAGTAAATCAAATAACATAACCAACAGTTCTAGTAATAATAATCTCTTCCAAAAGAAAGTTCCTTTTTCGTAATATCATTTCCATAACAAACATTTGATTTTTGACACACACAGGTTAAGTTTCATGTGAATTTCTCTTTTCATATTGTTTCCTGTTCACTGTCCACGAGGAAATGCAACTAAGATGTAATGTTAATAAATTTGCAGGGAAAAAAAAAGCACCACAAAAAGAAATAAAAAAATTGTTAAAAGCCAAACCCCCAGTGGAATATAGAAAAGATACATTTATCCCAAACTTAAGTAACCAGTAAAGTACTCCATAAACTATCATCATTTGCAAAACTTCCTAATGAAGTTCACTACTAGACCTTTAAATTATTTTCTAAAAAATAATAATTACGTTTGTTTCCACTAATTTAATTAACACTAGTTCATTAAAGCACAAAACAAAATATTAATTAATAATTAAGAAATATAAATGTTTCTGGAAAAATATATAAGATAGAAGTAAATATTTTTTTCATCATAAAACCCCCCTTAAAACTCGAACGAAAAGGAAAAAAATAGGTTAGATAGAGAGAGAAAATTACGTACAGAGTATTTGCGTGCTGAATATCGGCTTCAAGAACTTTGAGAGAATCCTTGAAAGAATTCCGCTTTGGAGCTCCACCGCCTCCTATGTACATCTCTCAACCACTCTTTTGATCAATAATTTTGTTATAAAAATAAATTCTTTGGATAATCAAACACTCATCAGTGTGTATCAAAACTGATTTTCATGATTTCTTATATAACTCTCTAGAAACGTAAAAGAAGAGTTGGAACTTGCTGAGCAGAGAATTTTGAATGAATTTTCTCTCTCTGATTTCTTCTCTTCCCTTCCCTTCTTCAAATTAATAAATACACAAGAGAGATAAAAAGAAACGGACACGTGGACGGGAGTTGATTACACACTTTAAAATATATTATAATATAATAATTATAGTGGTATTATTTTAATAGAGATAAAAATATAGTCAAATTTGGGCTTGGTCGATCCCATATTTTCGAGAATTTATTTTTTTTTAATTTATTTTTAACTCTACATTTTTCAACAATTTCACACGTAAATCGAAAATTTTTCCTTCTTTTCTAATTATACATTAATCCAAAATCACTACTTTGAAATGTATTTTTTTCTCCAAAATGGGACTTAAACACGGAGTTGTTGTGTGACGCTCTTATCCATAAAAAATATCTCACTATATGGATACACAATTATTTTATTTTATTTTTTTAAATTTTGGTTATTCATTTTTTTGGGGGTATTTGTTTGTGTCTGCCACTTTCTTCCTCTGCATTCCATGCGGTAGCTTTCGGTCCACCGTCAACGGAGTGCCTTGTTGATATTTACATTTCCTCCTTCGCCCGTGAGTTTTAGGAAAATTGCATCTTTGGTCCCAGCTTGTTGCCGAAATTTGTGTTGGTCCCCCTGTAAGTTGGTTGAGTCGAAAATTGACCCCTAAATCTTTAGGAAAGTTCAAATTAGCCCTGAATTTAATTTGTATTTAGTCTCTAACAATTGAAAGCATCCAACTACAAAATTAAATCTTCAAATGGCCCCTAGTAGACACATAACTACATTTCAATTTTTGGCCACTAGCTGAGGTGAAAAACAGAATATCATTTTATAAAGTTTGAAGCACGAGGGTCCCTTGATGAATTAATAAAAATTTAGATGATTTTTGTTGATGACTTGCGGTTTAATTATATAACAAGTTGTGGACTAACTTACTTATTTTCAAAGTTTCAGTCCTTCACCTACTTATTTGACATGCGAGGGTTAAAGAATAAGGATGAGCAAAAGTTACATTCTAGGCATTATATGGTCCATTATTTTCATTATATATTTTTTCTTTCTTATTTTTAACAATACATTATTCAATAAAATAATATTATACGTAAATTCAAATTTTTTATTAATTTTTTAACCATGCGTTTTCATCAATTATTATTCAAAAATGCATTTTAACGAAATAATGGAGTTCAAATAGGCTCTTAGATTTACAGAATAACTAATCTCACCTGTCATTTCACATTTTTTATATATTGATGATATGCCTAGGTCGTCAACGTTCATCAATTTTGAAACGACACTTTATCACAAGCTTCTCTAGACTTTAACAACGAACAATCATGTTTAGTGTACGTCATATTGTACACTTCGTCACGTGTCAATTTACCATTTAACAATTTTTTTTTAAAAAAATTATTTTTCATCGATCACATCTTGTCAACAAGAATGATGTACACTTATGATATACAAGTGACTGTTTTTATTCAACAACGAATATGGTGTCACACAAAATTCAAGAGAGAATCTTGATATTTTCTACTTCAAGAATTATTAAGGAACGAAATAATATTTAAGGAATCTTGGTGATTATAAATAATATATAAGGAGAAGATTACGCATTAAATAGTCACCATCTTTGCTGAAAAAACAAAATATATTTGCAATAGGAAATAAAATCAAAAGATATTTCCCACATTAACAATGTTAACTGAAGTGACTAGCTTCTAACATGTCAACGTTTCAGATTTTTCGAATCCTTTTTCTGTCATGTTATACTTTTCAAATCCTTAAAATTAAATTAAAGACTTTCTTTACATTTTTTATGAAGTTCGATAAATTTAGTTCACCTCGACTCTGCATTGACAAAAGCTTGATCGAATTTAAAATCATAGACATTTTTGTTACGCTAAACGCAACTCATAAAATTATACGTCTCAGCCAAATATGCTAGCAAAATCTTTGTCTAGTTATTCGACTAATGCACGCTTACCAAAATCTCTTCTTGGGCAATTAGCTAGTCCAAAATGGACCTCAAAAATAAATTAAAATTTTATTTCAATCAATTAAGTTGGCTAATTTGCCATACTAAAATGACATATATGTTGATATCAAATAATTAATTATCACGCCATAGATTGGTTGTTCAAGGAAATTATTGATTTATAAGTTACTTGCAAAAAAAGGGGGTAGGAATGGTATAAATTAAGTTCACGGGTTGCAAAAGAAACTTGAATTGTGCTGTCATGTCCAACTTTTTCTTCATTTACATCCCTATCAAAAACCTATAAATAATTGAGTCATGTTGCCACAATGACATTAATGCTTTTGTCTACTTCTCAAATAATGACATTTGTATATTTCAACAATGAATACATTTTTATAATTCTTTTTTTTTAACACTAATTTTTTAGATCGTACATTATCTCAATAAAATAATTTAACGAGTAAACTCAAAATTTTCTCCACCGTTGTGTTCATGTCCAGGCTCCCACTCTACTCCGTGCACCTAATCACTACCCACTACTTTAATAGTTGATGTCGAGAGTATAAAGGAAAAATTGAGGTCAATTTAATAACATTTAACATATTTTATGTTGGAACAAGATTTTCTAAAGCAAAGCCATTTTCATTATGAACATCGTAAAATGTCATTTTAGAAAATTTCTTCGATGAAATTGCCATAAGAGAATTGAAGAGTAGAATATAAGAAACGATAATAACACTATTATTTGAGGAGAAACAATTCTATTAAGATTTGTTCATACTTCCTGGTGTGTTTTTGGGCCTACAAGTAAATCGTGTATTCTATTGGGCCAATCAGTAGGTCTTCATTGAATAATTCTGTGGGCCTGCACTGCTCACGTGTTCTTCAAGCTTTCTCGAGTACTCTACGCCTTTTATCAAGTATTGACTGTTGAACTTTCTCGATAAATGTTATTCAAATCAAATCGAATCGGCATGTGTAATCGGAAAAAATCGATAACCGAATCAAAATTCGAACCTATTAATCTTTTAATAAAAAATTGGTAAATTAAACGAAAAACTGGCTAATTAAACCAGAAACCAATGATGCTCCTCACGATTTGGCAGGTTTTCAAAACCTTTTTTTTTTTTTTACATATATATAATAAAAAGGTTATCTAGGAGTTTGGCAACTTATTTACCCATTTTCTCACCCTATAGAGCTCGTTTATATCCATTTCTTCACTCTCACAATTGATAAACTTCCATTGTGGAATTGACAAACTTCAATAAAGTACACTTATTCAATAAACTTCCCATGGGAGATTGACAAACCTTAATAATGCACAGTTATTTAATATTATTTATGGCCCATGACTACAAAATTAAATTGCTCAGATAAATTATATATTGTCGTCCAAATAAAATTAAAATTTTACAAATATTTTTTAATTACCTTTGGTTTGACCCCTATTCGATCTTGATTGAATCTTTTGACCATTTCTCATTTTCGGTTCAATATCCATGTCGGATTTTAAAACATGCTTTGAACTATATCCGAAGTCCCAATGTCGTACTTTCACGATCAATCTAAGTCGGACTCTCCAACCCTTGTTTGGTCTAGCCAATCTCGAGCTCGACAAGTTTATCTAGATACATCTATACCACAAGAACGAAAAATAGGAAAATTGAAATAAAATTGAATAAAGACAACTCATAATCGTTGCATAGATTCTAGAAGATTGTTTCACTTGGGGTTAGTATGGATTAACAAAAACACAATCAAATAAAAACAGAAATTCAAGTTGAAAAGTGTGAGTCCGTTTTCACGTGATTTAGAATTCAACAATTTCAAAATCGAATCGTTTCAAAAACTCGAGCAATGCCCAAATGAAGAGTTTAACGCCTTCGTATTTAGATTGGCATTTAAGTTGGAATTTAGGCTAATGTTGCTAGTCAAGTGACTATAATATAATTTTAAAAATTCAAGTTACTATTTCAAAACATTTTAACAAACTTCAATGACCGTCGTTGAAATTACGATCAACCTCTATAATGTGACCGTGTAGGGCTCCAGTAACCGCCGCTCGTCAGCCTCAACCATTTCCCCTAAACCCTTGCCGCTTCGCTTCTTCACCGCCAATTCCGCCACCGCAACACTATAAACCCCATGCTTACAATTCCGGCGGGGAGCAATTGCACCACGACATCAATGTAATGCTTACTCGAGCATCACAATATGTTAGTCGAACGCCAGATGTGAAGCAGAGATTTTTGCTTCTCAAAAATCGGTAAGCTGATATACCACCATTTACTGTATTGAGTCCATTTGAAGGACACGAACTCTTTTTGGAACGTAAGAATCATGTTTTCTTGTTTACTCTGTAAAAGGGTATCCCCACTGCAAAGTTATTTGGGTTACTCGTACTCCGTGCGTATTTTTCAGAATGCATTTTCTTCTAAGATTTCGGACAAGTCTCCTACTGCAAATAAGCAAGAAAAGGTAGAGCAGGTTCGAACCCTTTTAAGAAATTATGGATTGAGCGATGCTCAAATGACCAAAATTTCTAAAGTGCATCCTAAGTTTTTTCAAATCCGTCCACAGAATCTCCTGCCGAAACTCGAGTTCTTGAGCTCCATTGGTGTTTCAGGTGATCACTTTCAGAACATTATTGTGAAGAACCCTTTTTTATTGCAAAGAAGCCTAGAGAAGCAGCTAATCCCTTGTTACAATTTTCTAAAAAATATACCTCTTGCCAACAAAGACATTGTTGGGATTATGAGAAATAATGTTAGAATACTTGGTACTAATGTGGAAAAGATGGCTTCTAATGTAGACGAGTTGAGACGAATGGGCGTACCTCAGTCATCGATCTTACTCGTGATGATTCACTATCCTTCTTTAGTGCTAGTAAATTGGATGAAGTTGAAAGGGAGGATAAACGATGTGATGAATTTGGGATTCAACCCTTTGAGGACAACGTTCGTCCAAGCAGTTCATGTTCTATGCGGAAGTAACAAAGAAGGATGGGAGAATAAAGCGAAAGTTTATAGGAAGTTTGGTTTGTCGGATTCTGAGATTCAATTGGCGTTTAGATCGCATCCTTTGTGTATGAGGTTGTCTGAAGAGAAAATTGCTCGGGGAATGGACTTTTTTGTAAACAAGATGGGGTTGTCGCCTGCCATTCTTGTGCAATGGCCTGTTGCTCTATTTTATAACTTTGAGAAGAGGATTGTCCCGAGGTGTCGAGTGGTTAAAGTGTTGGTAGATAAGGGTTTGGTGAAGGAATATACTTTGATGTCTATTTTGGTCAGAACGGAGGAGCAATTTATTGACAAGTTTGTGCGCAAGTACGAGGATGTTTTGCCTGAACTCAAGGATAAATATTATGCAGGATTGATCTCAAAGTACAATTGATTTGAAATTTCGAACCAAGCTTTTGACAAAAATCTTGAAATTTTGATGGTTCATGTCATTTTAGGAAGTAATTAGGATTTTATACTTGTTGTATACTTGGCACACAAATGTAACTTATATTTCTTTGTAATTTGTGTCCAGCATTATCTAATTCAGCAAGACCAAGAGTATTCTAAAGAGCCCGTTACCAATAATTTCAACCAAGTTCAGGAGTTCACGAATTGAGACTAGGACATAACTCAATCTTATTATTCAAAAAGCTTAGCATCAATTTATGACTCGAGCAATCACCATGTATGGTTCAATACTCATGATTTTTATTGCTTAAATGAATTTTCTTTTTTCTGGTTTACACCTGCAATGCTCCTGAAAACTTTCAACATTCCGGCAAATGTTACAGTTCCGACCAAAGTATGGTCCTCTTCCAAAACCCAAACACAGCTCACGCGATGAGCAAGTGCTTGGATCATTACAGCTACTAGAGAACTCCACGGATAGCATATGATTGCCTCTGAACTCCTCCCCAGAGAATTCCGTCCCGAGCTACCATGGAAACTTGAACCCGACTCATCATCTGAGGAACAATTAGAAGATGATGATGCTGTCGAAGAATTAGAGAGTTCCTCCATCAGTTCCAACATTGCCCCAAAATTTCTCTCTTCCAACCTCATTCTTACCAACTCAACCAAGCACTCCGGTGGACCACCACAATCAATATACGCCATTAGATCACCAGCTAAAAGAGTCGAAACTGCTGCTGCGACTAATTCATCACAGCAGGCAAGAGTCACTGGTGAGATTTCTCCTATCAATCTGTTATCTTCGTCAATAATTGCGATTGATGTTTGTTCAACGAGAGAGCGAGAAATATAGTCCAATGCAGACGATGCAGGATCGAGGTAGTGAACAGTCATGATGTCGTGCTCAATTAGGTGGAGTGATTCAATTGCCATGCCAGGGATTGGGGAGAAGACTCCGATGGAGTTGAGAAGGAAACGAACAATGTCTTCTTGCGTTAACCAGCAATATTCGCGACCGTTACAGTGCTTACAGTGCTTGGAGTCGAAAGATGCTGGTTTGTTGGGAAACTTTTTTCTTGAAAATGTGCCCCTGTGGTTTTGTATAGGTATCACCAGGTTTTGGGTGCCTTCAAGAATGCAATCTATTGCCTCCAATAAGCTGAATAATTCAGACAGTAAGAACATACGATGTTCAGAATACAGGATACAACAAATGTTCAACTTAGAACAGAAAAAGGAAAATACGATAAATCCATAGCCATTAGCCACAAGCCCATATTATTACTTCAAAGCAGAAGAATTCTCAGAATTTGTTCAATTTTGTTAAATAAAATTATGAATAACAATAAATCACATGCTTCAATTATGTTTCCTTTCAATACGGTTGATGGAAAAGCACATCAAATAGGCTTCAAATTGAATTCAGAAATATAAGCATTTGGCCCCATTATTTCACATTATGAGGAGAGGAGTAGTAATTTTTGGAAGGATGTGTGGTTGAAAAAAATAAATTTTTTTTTTGAATTTATGTGTAATATTATTTTATTGTAAATGTGTGGTCGATAAAAAAATAGAGAAAAATAAATTATAATTTAATAGAGAATAATGGAGGTCGGACGGGACATAAATTTCCTCAATTCGCTGTCTAAAATGGTAATCGCTTTATACCGATGCCAAATTGACATCATACAAGGTAATATCCGGAAACAATCTCCAATTTAGGGTTAAATTTATCAATGACCACCCAACTTCATATTTAGTCTCACGTTGACCATCCAATTTAATTTTATTTCGTGACGAACGCTCAAATTAATTTTATTTCACTATGATCACCCAACTTCATACTAAATATAGAATTGAGTGCTCATAATAAAACAAAATTAAATTGTATGATCAATGTGACAGTAAAAATAACTTTGGGTGAACATTTGTGGATTTAACCGTTCAATTTGACATCAATTCCGACTTTCCCTAAACATCTACAGAAATAATATTTAATTTGATCACGCAATTCATCTCCATCTTTCCTATGTCGTAATAAACAGAATTTAATTGGAAATCCAAGGCAAAAATAATGAAAGAAAACCACAAAACGGACCTAGAATTGGGTTCCAAATGCCTGACAATTGAAGGAGCTTTTGGTAAAATCTCAGAAATTGGAGCCTCAAAAGCCTTCAAAGGATTGGCCATATTTTCTTCTTTGCAGAGGAAGCAAATTACATCTGTCATGCAAATTTTGCCCACGCATTCGCAAGACTCGTTGGTTTTATCGTCACACGTCCAAACGCAGATATGAGTCTCTCCAGATCTCTTCAACGCCGCCACCGCGTCGGAGACCTTGGCGGCCGCCGGAATCCTCCTAATCACTGGCTTTCCTAGGCACAAGTCTGATACATCTCCATTCAAAAAACTTATTGCCATGCAATATAAAAACTCAGAAATTTGTTAAGATAATATAGCGAGATGTATATGGAGAGAAAAAAGTTAGGATAAGAAATAAAGAGAGAGAGAGAGCTGTGAATTGCAAAGAGATCTACTGAAGACGAAACGCTGGAATCAGAAATTTATAGGCGGCGGTTACTGCCAATAGCCGGTAACCAATTTTCATTTCTCTGTCATCAGGACGGTTAAACCTAATAATCTTACTAATGTGGCTTATCAAATTTATATTTAACACAATTTCATATCGTCTTTCACGTTTCACATATTTAATTCAACTATTATAATACTTTCACGTCATCACAATCAAAGTGTAAACGGAATTGTACAAATAACTTAATTCAACCGTTAAAAGATGACATAAATCTATAATATATCATGAGGGTGTTTTGTGGGGATTAAAATTAGATTTCTAGTAGATTGTGATAGAAGTTTTTGAAATGTGTGGTTGAAAAACTGTGGAACTCATGAAAGGTGTGGTTAATATTGATTGTTTGACTTTGACTTAAATTAAAATTTATACCAAACAGGACCTAAATATCACATCAAGTCAGAATCGTTTTTAGACGATTTTAACCATATTACAATTCAATTATTATAATAATACATTACTTTTGATTTTTCAATATTTAATAAATATTACAAAATCATTGTCATATATGAATTTCGTATTATTAATTCTCAATTAATTAACATTCACATTAATCTAAATTCAATAAAACTTGGTTTGATGAATCTTCATTTACATGAATTTAGAATTATTATAGATGTTTTTATTTCTATTAATGTATTTAGAAATTTTAATGGGGTGTTTAAATTTATGTATTTAACAATTAACTTTTATGTATAAAATGTAATACAAAATATTGCTCATTTGTAGTATTTCATCATCACAAAAAAATTGAATCAAGTTGAATTTTGGGAGTACAAATTTTTTTCTTAAATTTTATTTATTTTAATTCGTTTCAGACTCATTAAATCATTCTAACAAATTTATATCAAGTATTATTTTTATAATATTTATAAAATATTTTAAAATAACGTGCAATGTATCGATTGTGAAATCAAACTAGTCAATATGGGAACCAATATTACAAGGTGCTGTGTTTGATGTGATTTAAGGAAAATCAGTGGGACGAACGCATTTGAATAATTAAGAAAATATTGTTAAAGTGGGACCCGCGTCCGTATTACTGCCAAGTACATTGAAAATGAAATGAAATTCGCTTAGCTCACGCCACTGCAAATTTTAGTTCAAATTGAGGAATGTATCCTAATTTTGACTTTCCTATCTTGAATTATTGCGAGTGAATACTCAAAAATCCAGTTATGATTAAATCTTGAATTAATGGATGGAGGTCATGATAGTAGTGTGAATATCAGATTGATAATGGAACTAGCAAGTTAACATGGTAGAAAATAGATAATTAATCAAAACGTTCGCCATTAACCAATCAATATAGGTGTAATTAAATGGCCCTCGTTCGAAGGATGTATTGGCATGAGTGGAAGTCAAGCCCAAATCGAATTATGCCATGTAACAAGAAAATCTTCTCAACGTAGACAAAAAATAAAAGAAAATAAGCTTCCACTCAGTGAAGAAATAATTATTGTACACGAATGAGCTTTAAAAATTGGTTATATTATTTAAAATCAATTCGGATTGGATGAAAGTTAGATCATGTTGCCTCGACTCCAACGTTCGAGGATTTGTGTAATCGTGTCCACTTATTGCGAAGTTGTTGGCCTATTTTCTTTTGTAATACTATCACACTTATGTCAATTGTCGAGTTTAATGTATAAAACTTAATAAGAGATTTATTTTTGCGGTCAAGAATATATATATAAAAGAAAAACCAAATGAGCGGTTCATGCTAAACCGAGCCGTAAGGCAACGGGATCCCACGTCAGCTATGACGTTTTCTATTTCAAGTGGTCCTGACTCCTTGAATTTCTCAAAGGCCGGATAATGGCATGCTGCACTGAACGCCAAAAACAAATGTCCGGCGCATGATAAAACACAATTATATTACGCCTTTAAGCGATGGGCATGGGCGCTGTTTCTTAACAAACCCCGTGTGTCCTCCGCGTTTCTTTACGATGTCGTTTTCAAGATTCCAGAACAGGACAAAGATTATACTAACAAGGAAATGGTATCATTTTAGGAGAAGGATAAGTGTGGACATATATAGAGCAAGAGATGCTACTTGTCTCGGGTCAAATTAGGGGTGCCAGACAACCAGCAAATATCATATAGAGCCACGAACTTCTTATCCCAACCTTGATGAATTGACAATAAAAGAATTGTAATTATCGGTACTTGTCCAAAATTTTGTCGAAGTTAGATTTCAATCAATTTTTTTCACAAAAGAGACTAAATTCAAAATTTTAATTAGCTCATTCTTCATGTGATTAAATGAGTATGTTTTCAAATATTTCTTATTCGCATATATATCTATATTTCGTGGAGTATTGTCTAACCACTCGTTAGTTCTATTCAAAGTGAATTGTTTTTCTATTTGTCCTTGCTCATGCTTTGCTAGATTAGGAGTAATGGTGTTAATTCATAACTTAATATGAAAACGATTTGAGAGAAAATATTAAAAATACTTATACATTATTTAATACAGTATTATACATGAACATTTACGACATGTGATGACATATCTGAAATGCATAAGGAGCAATTAAGCAATACGTATCTTGTAAAATCTAGTACAAAATCCTATTCTCTCATGTGAAAATAGAAATATAATTTTAATAGACCTAATATTCTCAATCATCATTAAATATATATAGAATTCTTGGGTATGATCAAATTATTAGTATTATTTTAGGATAAAATAATGTTTGATTAATAAATGAATAGTAGTTGTGAATGAGCGATTGAAATTAACATTTAACTTTAACTGAATAAGAAAATGTGATTCTTTAATAACTTTTAATTTTACACGCCAACTTTTGCAATTAGCTTCGATAATATTCACAAAAAAATGATGTAAATAATGAACAAACTAAAGATATACGAATCCATTATTTTCGTAAAAAAAGGTTGTTGGAAAGCGACCCTTTTTCACAAAATGTTACAATCGATTTTTGGTTTCGTTAGTGCTATTTTTGCCAATTATTCTGATATACAGAAATATTGCCTTAAACTATAACCTTTAAAGAGTGTTCATACGTGAAAATTACATAGAACCAGATTTTTTAAGTTATCATTTTAAAAATCAACTTTAAAATTTGTTTATACAAAAATCAGATGACAATTCAATATTAATAATAATATTATTAAATTAAATTAATTTATATATCCACCCTACATCCATCCATCCACCCTTACCAAATATCATCTCAAACCCTAATTACTTTCTCATCTCCCTTCTGTCTATCTCCATATTCTGTCCTCTCTATCATCTCTATAGACATCGTCTCTCATTTTGGTGTCGTTCCATAGTGATGCCTCATGTGTGGGCTTCTCTCGTTCCTGAGTCGACTCCTCCAATAGCAGCACCTTTGTTTTCACAGCTGTGTAGCCTCCTCTTTAGTAGCAACGCCTCTGTCTTTCTTCGTTGTGTAGCCTCCTCAGCAGCGGCTTGAATGACGCTCCAGTAGCGGCATCTTCGTCGTTGTGTAGAGCCATCTTTGTCGTCACTGTAGTGGAGAAATGTGGCTTTGGGTCTTAATAACTATAGGTGCTAAAGTTTTTTGATGGTGGTGGTGATGCTAGTGGTTCTGGTCGCAATAGTGACTAATAAATTTGGATATGTTTTGGTGGTGTTTTGGTGATGGTGATTGTGATGTTGGTTGCGGTGGTGAGGTGGTGGTGATGTGTTGGTGCCGTGAGATGATAGTGTTGGTGGTGGTGGTGGACGGTGGTTGTAGGTGGGATGGCGTGGGGTATTTGTGATCAATTATATGATTGTTTGTGATCAATAAATTAGTTAATTTGACCAATAAATAATATGTGACCTAAAATTTTGAGTAATGACTTATAAAATTTGTGATTTGTGACTAATGAATAATTGTGACATAAATTTTTTGATTCGTAACCAAGAAATAATTTGTAACCAATGAATTCGATAATTTTAAACCAAATAATATAGAATTGTTACCTCAATATATTTAATTAATTATTGTTAAATAAAATTTAATTAATATATGATTTTTTGAAGTTTTAAACCTTAAATTTTAGCCCATGTTCGACACATATTAAAAATTTCATTCTCATTCTTCTACTCATTTTCAACCACACATTTTTCAATAAAATAATATTTTCCATCACAACAATAATTTTTCCTTCTTTTTTAACCACACATTCTTCATCAATCTACTATTCCAAAATACTTGATTTTTGCTATTTAGCATAATATATTGAATTGAGAGATTATAGAAAAACAATATTAGAACCGAATTCAAATTCAGCACCTGTTTGAGACACATTAAAATTTTCATTTTCATTCTTCTACTCATTTTTAACTACACATTTTTCAATAAAATAATATTTTCCATCACATTAATAACTTTTCCTTCTTTTTCAACCACCAATTCTCCATCAATCTACAATTCCAAAATACATTATTCTAAAATAACGTGGCTCAAACACAAATTTTGAAATGGGTCACGCTTTATAAAATTTTCCTCATCCATTCATTTGCTAGTGTAGAGTACTAGCGTAGAGGAGCTCCGTACCAAATATACGCTTTCTTCTTCGGTGGAAATCGCATATTATGTTTCAAATGCCTTGTTACAATGGAAAAGACGACATGAGATCTACACCGTACGTTTCGTCCAGAGATTGAAGTTCTCGTCGTCATAAGGTCATTTTATATACTGACCTATGCACGTCGATAATCATAGTTAGAAATTCGGGTTAATTTCGTGATTGATATTACGATTACGAGTCAAGGATAGCTTCAGGCAAAAAGGAGGAGCCTTTAGTTGATCGATATCCCCCAAAGAAGTGAATTACTTGCGCTTCAAGCTATATTTAAGAATTCGTCAGTATAACATGCTGGAACGTGAGTTTGATTATATTTTTGGTAATCAAATTATAGGTAATCTGGGGAAGGTCTTTGGATAATAATAATGGACGTGTTGTTCCCAAACTATTAGAAAGTTATGTTAATACATTTCCATGTGAATTTCAAATTAACTTCTGTTGTATGTAATGGTGTCACTCGGCAGAGCAGAAGCATAACTTCAATTTCTTGTTGGACACTTGAATTGGCATTGATATAACTCGAAATGAAACCAGAATACTCAACACAACTGATCAATAAAAGATCACCAACATCAGGGATTCATATGATTTTGGGCTTAGAAAATACATTAGACCCTTCTGCACAAAACGAAACAACCACAAAATCCAAGCCCTAAAAAATGAATCGACACACGCAGCTACTTCGATGGACACAAGATCAACAAACTGATCTCAACTCGAAACCCTTAAACAAAGAATCACAAAGACTCTAATTACTCAAATTTTCACCCAAAACTAGAAGTTTTAGGACTACACATAGTAGACAACGAAGTGAATGAAAGTAGACACAAGAGAAGGAAAAAAAAAAAACCCAAAAGCTTCTTGCAAAAACCAAATGAAAAACTGATTAGGGCAACCGCTCAATCCATTTAAATACCAGCATTCATCACCGTGGATCTTAGCAGTTGATCAACGGTCCAGAGCAACACACGTGTCATCCACAGTTGGGCTCGGGTTTGGGCAAGGTCCATTTTGAGTTATAGGGCAATGGCCAATTAATTCTGGCAAGTGGGCTTAGCCCAATTTCATCATAGCCCAATGGACTGAACACATTGAAATAGGGGAAAATTAGGCCCCATACTCTAAAAAATGGCCCAATTAGAATAATACTCTTAATTAATTAGAAAACTAAATTAAACCGTATTAATTACGTTCTTAACTTACAACAAAATCAAAATCCCCCAACCCAATCGCCCAAAACTCGCCCACAACGAAACCCC